>OY282461.1:14054990-14364587 GCA_958295575.1 Leucania comma
TCTGTCTGTTACGCTTACGCTATGTAGGGTGTATAGCTCCATCCGTCTTTATCACACATACGACTGACGTTTTAATACATCATGGTAAGGCCTCTAAACACTAAAGTCGATAGTTGACTTAGTGGTGATAGATTCAAAACTCGAATAATAAATTCAAATATCGAATAATAAATTTAAATCTCGAATAATAAATTCAAATCTCGAAAAATAAATTCCAATCTCGAATAATAAATTCAAGTACAGTTTTGTGCTGTCGGCAGGTCTGAATGATCGTGGTTCTGTGGCCATGCCTCCCGTGTTATTTCCGCGCCCTCGACGTCGGGGCTGGGCGGAAGTACTCCGCCCGCCCGGATTCATTTCTGGTTTTCGCTACTCTTATGTCTTAAACTGTTTTTGTAAGTTGCCTTCTCTTTCTCCCAAGAAAATGTTTACCCATTTATTCAATGTGTGCTCCCAAGATAAGTTCACCAGTAATTAAATCTAAAAAAAAAACCGTGCAGCTCGATAATGAAGTAGGAGGTAATTAACGATCCCGACCCGATTCGACTAATGGAGCAGAAACTTCGTTGTAGAGTCGTAACTATAGGTAGCCACGATTTCATTCATGAGAATGAAATGGTGCGTCCTATCTATAAACATAGGTGTGTGTGTGTGTGTATATCTATCTACCTGTGTTTATACTACGTCTATATTAAGCTACTGCCTTGACTTAGTAAGAAGTTTATTTGAACAAGTTTTTGTAACTTTGAAAACTTATTTTAAATCTGTATAGAAGTTTATGGAAAGTACAGTGCTGGAAGGCCTCCCAGCTGGACCGAAGACCAGGTGAGAGTCACGATAATCCGAGTGGTGCGACTCGCATATAACTGGCCGTTTTAATGACTCTTAGGGGATGCTGAGGCCTTTATCCAACAGTGGACGTTTTTCAACTAAAATTATGATGGCAATAACGACCACATTGAGTATCTATTACCTATCTAGGTAGGCAATGACCTGTCCAGTATTCAGTTCAGTCCTGTCCAATAGGCATAACCTCCCTAAAGTATCGAACCTGCCGAAGTATCAATAATAACCGTCAGCAAAGCATAGCATAGCATCAGCCTTATAATGTTCCCACTGCTGAGACTCAGGCCTCCTTTCTAGGAGAGGGAATGGGCCATAATCCAGCACGCAGGCCCAGTGCGGGTTGGTGGATGTCACATGTCTTCGAATTTTTGATAACCGACAGACATTATCAAAATTAGGACCATAATTAAACACCAAACTTATATGTAAAACAGTTGATATAATGCTTAATATCTAGGTAATATTCATACCTTCATTTAACATACTTACAATATTTATTATTTATAATATTATACAACACATAAATTAATTCACCCTCACACACTTAGTACCAGTTTTTTTTACTATCTCAAAATTATTAATAAAAATGAAAACACATTTAATTTAAAATCACTTTATCAAACACATTTAATCTTAATATCTTGCAAAACCTATTCTTCAACATAATGACAAAAAAGTTAAATACCAATGATTATAAAAACCTTTTTAGTAGCGGCTTGTTATTAGCGGTCCTAGAGACTCGTCCATTTTAATTAATAAAGACATTATTGAGTATAGGGTTTGCCCGTTCATTATCAGACCAATTAAGACATCGTGAAGTCTAGAACTCGATCACAAAACATAATAACTGTGAGCGTCGTACACATTCTCATCTATAATTACTTATCTATAAAAGTGCTAAACAATAGCATTTACATGCCTTGTCTTTCAGTTTTAAATTGAGCTGGCTATTATGCTAAAACTATTATGATCCAAATAGGTTACTTCTAGGTAAGCGCGCTAAATCGTCGACTGCATCGTCGCTTTCAATCAGGTTTTTTTTTCGGTGGGTAAAAAACATCCAATGACGTCTCCCGCCCTTGGGCGGAGCGGTAGATAGATAGTGTCAGACTTTTACTGACTAAAAAATCCACCTTGTTCATTGCCCAGCCAGGGCCCTGGTGTACACTTTCGAGATAACGGTCAAGCGCGAACCTATCAACAATAAGAAAAAATTTGATACATGGAGCAGTAGTTAAACGAATGGAAGCTGCGCTACCTCTCGTGAGTTCGATACGCACATGGAAGAAATACTTGTATGGTCAACATATTACTGTGCCGAGACTGGGTATCTTGTGTATGTGACCTTAGATGTTTGTAAACCATCGATAATGTACTACGCACTAGATTAGGCATGCCGTACAATAACTTTCCTTGACTTACGTGTACTGTATGCCGAACATCTTGACTTGATGACTTTAGTGCAGTTTTGCAGTATTTAAGCGCTGTAACCTTAAAAGTTTTGTTAGACGTCATAATGACAATTTAGCGCTACAGCGAACTTTTGTTTTAACGTTTCGGTATTGTGACAAATAGTCTCTATGAACGAGCTTGTCTATCACTTAGATTGTAAGTCGATGTTGTAAACACACCCACGATACATTTGTAATTCCAAGAGTGAGGCAAAGTTTAAAAACAAAACCGGCAAGTACGAATCGGACTCGCGCCCTGAAGGTTCCGTACAAACTAACTTATGTAAATAGTTCAATTCACGAATCGGGTCTCAAAGATTTTTCCGCAACGCAAAAACTTTTTTTTGGGACTTTTACAGTTTTTAAATTTTTCTCTATACCTGCGCTATAAGACCTTGCTTCATACCAAATTTCAGGATGCTAGGTCAACGGAAAGTACTCTATAAATTTTGATTCTCTTGAAAATGTCGACATGTAGGTACGTTTTTTTTACGACATAAAAGGCCGTATCTTTTTTTTTCGATAACTTAGAAGTTTTATTTTACAGCTTCAAGGGACCACAGACCTGAGTATATGATTTTAATTTCAACTAGATACCTCCATGTGTTCTCGAGATAAAGGGTCTTGACAGACAGACAGACTGACAACAAAGTGACCCTTTAAGGGTGCCGTTTTTCCTTTTGTGGTACGGTGCCCTAAAAACAAAAATTGTTTCAATAATGTCAACCCTTTTTATCTCATCCAGGGAACCCTAGAGCTTTCAGAGACCAATTTTAAGCAAAAGACGAAAAAATATGGTTTTTTTTGGGAGAGTAGTTGTGGCCGTGTGGTGACTGCCCCGATTTACGAGTTGTAGGTCGCGGGTTTAAACCCAGAAGCAGGGAGCTTCGCGTAACCATAGCAACGGGTTAAACTTATTTGCCGCGTACTATACCTTGCTAACGGCAGCACTTGTGTGATATTAGACAATTATTCCGAAGAAACATACTTCTGGGATAAAATTGTCCTAAGTGCTTATTACAAGACATGATCTACTCGTGTACTACGTTTCATAGAGATCCGAGCAGCCGTTCGAGTCTGAAGAAGTAACAAACATACAAACACACAAAATTTAGGCTAGAGAATATTACAGTGTGATTGCCTATGCGATGACGATATGAGACGCACAGGATCGTTCGTTGTGGTGATACTTGAGGAGGCTTATGGCCAGACGTCTTTCGGCTTAAATGATGATCATCTTGCAGTACTTTCGAAATAGTAACTAACTTAAATATTATACCTAAAGCCATTGCACCCATAGATTTAACTGAATTCTTCTCTTCTTTTCTTCTGAATTTGTTACTAGTTTGGGGTACAATAAAGTTAAATCTATTCTATTTTATTACTCTACAAAACTCTTCCCTACTCTACTCTACCCTACTCTACAAAACTTTTCCCTACTCTACTCTACCCTACTCTACTTTACTCTACCCTACTCTACTCTACACTACTCTACTCTGCTCTACTTTACTCTACCCTACTCTACTCTACTCTACACTACTCTACTCTGCTCTACCCTACTTTACTTCACTCTACCCTACTCTACTCTAATCTACACTACACTACTCTACTCTGCTCTACCCTACTCTACTTTACTCTACCCTACTCTACTCTACCCTACGCTACTTTACTCTACCCTACTCTACTTTACTCTACCCTACTCTACTCTACTCTACTCTACCCTACTCTACTCTACTCTACCCTACTCTACTTTACTCTACCCTACTCTACTCTACTCTACTCTACTCTACTCTACTCTACCCTACTCTACTCTACTCTTCCTTACTCTACTCTACTCTATTCTATTCTAATGTTAAGATTTCACTATCTACTTAACAACCATCCGGACCGAACTCGAGTTGTCGATGGCGCGTAATGTTCCCCGCGCGCCTCAAAGAGGTGTCAGCAAAACCGTAGGAGCCCAGCTGGTCCGAAGCCAACTAGAGATATGGTTGACTTCCGTGAAGGAAACCCTGGATCGTTAAAGCTAGGGAAAGAGCCAACATAGGTATGGTTTTAGTCACCTTAAAGAAAAATGCACTTAGCATATTATAAATGCCAAAGCGTGAATCTGTATGATGCCCAACCACATAGTAGGTGGTACCTTAAAGACTAGATTTAGAACTATCTCAGTTCTGAAACAGAATATGAATTGTGTGTAAACTGAGCGCAAAGAAACAGGCTGGCACAGTTTATTTAAAAAAAAAATGCATTTCTTAAATCATAATCTACACTTAAGTAGTCCGAATACTTATCACCGTAGGTCTCAGGACTCTAGGGTCCTGGAGCTTTGTAAGGCACGTGAGGGTCAAACCAGTCTCAAAGGCTTCATTGACCCTTTTCAAGGAACTTGCTACCAACCGACGATTGTCCCTGTACGCGCCATGCCAATGCACCAAAGGACAATTAACTCTCGGTTGATGGGAAACAACATATGCAAAACAAATATATAGAACTATGGTTTGGAGATGCTTAAGTGGACTGCTACCCTAAAGTGGGATTGGGCCGGACATGTTTGCCGTATGTCAGGTAAGTTATTTGTTGTGGCCCATTAAAAGCGAGGTGACATCGCGTCAGAACAAGGCGAAGGTGACGAGATGAGCTCGACAACTACCGGAGAGACGTGCTCACAATGGCTGAGGACAGACGTGTGTGTAAAAGAGAGGAGGAGGCCTTTGGTGGGACGTAATAGGCTAACAACAACAAATGGATAGATTGATTCCAAGAACTATGTAAAGACCAATACCTTTGCCTAGTTAGTGTTATTAATAAATATTGTCGATAACATTTTTTTACGAATAGTTTCAACAACTTAATTTTACCAAATGTGTAGCTTCCCACAAAAAGTTCATAGTAACAAATCCAAACCTCTTGCGGATGAAGTTTTGAGACACATCAGGTGGGATCGCAGTCAAGCACTAGTTCACAATAATCGTGTGTCCCTCGGCTGGGCAAAGGCCTTCCCTTTCTCCTTCCAAACTCGCCCTGTTTAGGATCTCTGGCCAAGTCTGCCCCGCGAACATGATCAGATCGTCACAGCACCTTCACCGCGGTTGACCTCAGCGGCGGCGACCTCCTCACTAGTTTGTAAAACAATTGAGAGCGGCCAACCGGAGGTAACTACATTTTCATACAACTGCTATTACACATCTGTGATGATGTTATTACAAATCTTTCCCCAGATATTTTGGATACACAGATAAATTTACACATATAATAAAAGTATAAAAAATATACGCCCATAGAAATCTTGCAAATTCAATCGAGATTCTGAATGACCACAATTTTTCACAAAAACTTTTAAGAGTTTAAAAAAAACACGTATTTCCTGGAACAAATTTCTGTGAAATATTCGAGAAAATCACGAAATTACCGAATTCCAACAGAGTTTTCAAGCGTTTTTTATCTTTTTCCGCCTTGCTTCTACATCGAACATCGCGTCTGATTGCATTAGATGAATCAACAAGCTTTTAAAACATGCTCGAGGTCGACAATAGACGAGTGGAGAAGGCAACTTTAAAAAAGAAAACTTATTTTGAAAAAACGAGTGTTACACAAATTCAGAAATATTCAAATATTATAAGATTCCGATAGGAACAATATCATCATCTTCCTGCCGTGTTATTTGGGGTCGACGCAACACGATTTTTTCTTTCAATCTGTGTTTAACTGTGACCGTCACGCTATCACTGACTCATTATTTTTTTCATATCCTCACACAATCTATCCATCTTTTCTTTGGCCTTCTTCTATTTCTCCATTAGTCCAAAATAATCCAAATTTAATGCATACGCTATTTCAGTTACATGCTTTTCATCCCTCGCTTTCACAAGACCATACGATGTATGTAACAATTATGTAGGTTCATAAGGACGATTAAATATTAAAATATTACGATTAGTTATGTAGCTGAAAGGCAGACCACATACGAGATGGGCAGACGAAATAATAAAAATAGCTGGGCCCTGCTGGACGCAAAAGCCCAGGAAAGAGATAAATGGAATTCTTTAGAGGAGACCTTCAACTTCGCCTGAGGAAGAACCTTTCTTGCACATGAAATAGAATTCAATTTTGATTTATTCCACAACATTGTAAATAACATTAATCATATCTTTTTCTTTTATTCCTACTTTAAGAAAGGAGCAGCTCACATTGCAACAATTATTCTAGCTGAAAACTACGTGAGTTTGTACGAAGGTGTGAATAATATGCCTAGGTTTAATGAATGCTTTTACAGGTAACACATAAAGTCCATCCAGCAGGTGAACAAAAACCCTATTAGAATCAAAGCGGCACCAAAATGGGACGTGTCATTCTCTATTTGCTCCGGTAACTTCCTTGATTTAATGCGAGCGTGTGGAAATGAAACCGTTCCACGTAGCTACTGGAGCACAGATCAAAAGCGCAAATGAATTTTGACGTATCCACACGGGGGCATATCGGGCGGATAAGCGCCGAGGTATCTAGAGGTATACTAGCTAAGTATTTACCAGCAATAAACCCGCCTGCACGCCTCCCCCTCCCCGCTCAAACAACGGTACACCCACGGACTCTCGGTCTACTCATTTCGTATGCAATTTTATTCATTATTTGTAATCTACTTCAATCGAATAGGGTCTCAGTATAAATCACTTTTAGGATTTGCTCGCTAGGACGTATGTAGATTGACGCTTTTAGTGTGGTATTTAAATGCGATGTGTCTCTGTGCCGGTACAGTCGCGCTAATAAAGCCAGCCTTCCACGAACTCGATATGTATGAGACGCTCCACGTCAGAAACTCATTTGACTAAAACAAATAACGTTCACTTTCTTTTTATTTTTTTATGCGCACGCCTTTTAAGATGCCGATGCGTCTTTCCATTTTATTTCAATCTGTCGTTGAGGCTATAGAACGTTTGTAGGTGTAAGTGGAGCGCTCATAAAAGATGACACATGCCGTGGCTGAAATTAAAAGAAGCCGTCGAATGAGCTATGTCTACCGGTAACTTCAGAAATAACAAGCCAAGAAAATATTTTCACAACGTGTTTATTGCAAACCGCATCACTCAGTGGCCAAGAAATTACTGGAAATTTAGTAGAAACCTCATAATTGACTGGCTCTGTAGAATTTGTTAGTGTTTTATAAAATTTTTGACGAAATTAAAAGAAAAGTTATCACAAATAAACGTCAAATATGTAATATAACTAGGAATTACAATGAAAAACGTTTATATATCTACAATGTTCGTGATTTACTAAAACTTTAGGTAGGTACCACAGAATATGTGAAAATTTTTGTTTATAATTTTATATTTCCTATGACTTAAGCATTCAATGATATATGATATTTATTTTGCAATTAGGCTTTTAAAAACACTTTTACAGGTCATTTTATTTTTTTCGTCACTTTAAACTAGATGAGGCCGGTTAGTTTAATATCTGAATAAAAAACAACTACGTTTTACTTAAATTGTCTTGTTTTTGAGAATAAATAAAGACTTTTTTAAGTTATGCATGTAAATTACAATTCTATTGTCAACACTTAGTTTGTCAATTGGCCATTATTACAATCTGAAGGATTTTTAAGGCAATTGTTCATTAACTTTTTGCCTTCCAACGCTTTGAGATTGTGATAGGTAATATGTCCATTGCTACATATGTTTGGAAAAATGAAAATGTGGAATTGTCAAACAAGTCTTTTCATTTATGTTACGGTTACAGAGTGAACCTAAAGTCCTATTTATTAAATTGTTATCTAAATAAACGCTTCATAATTCTTTGCATTTTTTTTATATTTATAGGTATATTCAAATAGTTCAAATCTTCGAATTTTGTTTTTATAAAATAAAGTCCAAAGTAACAATAAATTCTTATAATATAAAAAACAGTTGAAATTGTCATAATGTTCTGGTCTGAGTCAGTTATAATTATTGCGAAATATAACTAGTTGTTATCGTTTACAATAACTGTCCATAGCCCCATTTTATCGAGATGATAGTTAACTACGGCATGGAAGTGTCGATGTGTAAGTACATTGCGGTGTCAGTGAGTCGGTGTAATGATTCAAAGGATTATGGGTCATGGTTTAGTGCCGGCGGATGGCGTGACGGCGAAGCGAGAGCGGGCTAGCGTGCGGCCTCGGCTACAGCGCCGCGATGAGTGACTTTGGCCCGGCGTCGCGCGCCGCTCGACCCAATTGGTCGCTCGCCGGTACCCGCCCAGAGGAGGGGGCAACGCACACAATCTCACACTCACCTAAGATAATTTATTTTATGTTATACCGTTTGAATATTTTATATCTGTGTGAGTTTTTTCGGTCGGTATGCGTTCACTGTGAAATATTCGCGCGATAAGAAAGAAGAGGGGAACAGATCGATCGGGGACGTTGCGCTTTTTATTTCGATACTTGGTGTGTTATTGTCATAGTTTAATTGTAGATGGTTATCTCTTATGATTGCCTGGCACGGTTGCCACTTGGTCCAGTACAGTATATCTGTTCAAAGACCATTGGCAAGTTTATCAGGTAGAACTGTAGTGATATGTTGTATTAATTCTATCACATTATTTGAACTGAATTGTAATTAGCATTACCCATCTATAAGTCGTTCTTATTTGTCTTCGGTATGTTATAGTCAGATATAATTATTTTATCATTTCTTTATAGTAGAAAACAGAACAAAACTTCAATATTCTACTGTGCTAAAATAAAAATAGCTGCTTGAAGACTACACGTAGGTTATAGGCAAGTACAAGTAACATACAATAAATGTAGATACACAAAGTATGTATAAACCAACTCTATTTGTGTTGGAGATAAAACTTCCTTTAAGTTGGTACGCAATACAGACATAAGTGAAACACATTCAAAAGACCGTTTAATACTGTCACCGCTAACATGTTTCCACCGCTAAAGCGACCCCTGTAATATAAGCTATCGAGTACACAACAGGCCACAACCGTCGACTTTACAGGCAGGCTTGTATAGCTACCCGAGTACATTTCACATGGAAGGAAAATAAAAATTACAAATGTCGTGGTTACCTTTAATCAAATGCAAAGCTATCATTAAGTCGACGCTTCGGCAAACTCGCTCGTCGTGCGCATCGTCACTGTTAATTATCACAATATATATACGTATAAAATAAAATAAAAGAGACCGCTTCGTACCAATACTAACATAAAAAATACGAGAAAAGAAAGAGAAGCTTTAAAAAAGAAAGGAGTGCATCTACCCCCACCTCCGGTGGCCCCCACCGCGTCGGGCCGCCCCTGCGGCGGGCGCCACCCACCGCACCGCAAAAATCGAGAGCGTCGACGGCGCGCGGGGTCAAACGGCGACGCGAGCGTGAAAAGAAGGAGCGGTGTGCGAGCGTCACGCACACAGCGACGAGTGTGCGTGTGCGCGCCGAGAGGGACGACCGACGAGCGAGCGGGACGGCGGCGCCAATTACTATCACCTGGCGGGCAGCTACCGCATTACCCACTGCCGCCGCGCGCGCGACCACGCGCCCGCTGCACCACGCGGCTCGCTCCGCTCCTGTGACGCTCCGCTGTATCCCGACTCCACACCGCAATCGATATTCGCGGACTCGCGGCTACCCACTGTGCACCGTCGCGAGTGCATCCCGTGCTACGCTCGCTGATTCTCGCTCGTCTCGGGGATGCACCGCTACTACTTCAGCCCGCGTCCTGAATAGTGCCACCGCGAGACAAACATGCAACTGTGAAGTGTGTGCGGACAGTGACACAGACATTAAACTAAACGTGATCATTTATAAGTTTTCTGGCGAGTTCCACAGTACGAGATGACGTCGCAGTTTGCCTTCAGAGGATCTCCCCCCAATCAGGTAACACCGTCTTGCTATATGAAAATAATATAAAGTTTTGAAACTAATTAAATATCATAATATTTAATTTTTTTGCGATGCGATGTCAGTTGTTATAAATACTTATAAACATTTTTAAATGTACTACTTTGCTTTGAGTATAGTGATATGTTCATGTGGTTATGGGGTTCCATAAATAAGTGGAATATTGTTTTTTTTTTCTGTAATTATCGTATACATTTATTTTTTGTCATTTAGATATATTTTGATCACTTAAACTTTAAATATATTGGTAATAAAATAAAATAAAGCTCAAGAATAAAACAATATAATTTGGGCGATGATTTAAAAGTTAAAACAGTCATTACTTTAACGTTTTAGAAATAATGTGTACATAAACATAGACCAACATAAAAACAATAAGCACATGTGCACAGAGTTTTACAATATAAAATATTTTATTCCCCTTTGAATAATGTGCTCGTAAGTTTCGGTGTTGACAATATATTTTTAAACAATCTAACTCTCGATAGAACGAGGTAAAAACAATAAATTGGAATCGAAACCAATCGATACAGTTCAGTCTCACACGACCGTAATGAAGTGCACATTATGTTCAAAATTGTTTCATAGTTGTAACAATGTAATGTAACATTTATGACAGTTAGTAATTTAAAATATATATATAAACTTATTTATTATTACTTTATAATATTTTTAAATATAATACGATAGTTTGCTTTTTGTTTTGTTTTATGTAAAGACAACTTTATTTTATTTTATTTCTTATTGTAAATATATTATATTGTCTATAGATACCTTAGTTAGCGCGGTAAAATTAGTTTATAAGCAATAAACTTATTTTGCCGACGCAATAATTTCAATTAACACATTTATCTTTACTTTTTATCAAAACTATAAATTAAATACGTCATGTATAACAAAGACAACAAAACATTTAAATAGTTTTGAAATAGTTTATCAAACAACCCTTGTATTTTTTATTTTTTATTCCGTATTTAAGATCCATATTTCTAACAAAATATGGAAAACATACTTTAATGGTCCATAAATTAGATAGAGACATTAATCGAATCATCAAAAAAAAAAATTAAAGAAATAAAAAATACTTTTTAATGAAAATAATAAATAGAAGAAAGAAATTAATATGTTTCTTTGATGCCATCAATTTATTTGTTATCTACCAGAACGCAAAACGTATATTCAAAAATGACCGGACAGTAAATCTTTTGGTTACAAGTACTCGAAACATTATACCCCAAACATTGTTCCACCACTAGAAAAACTATAGGGCTAAACAGTCAAATAATGACAAACATGTAATACAACATGAACTTTAAAAAAAATCACTAACATATTTATCCCAAAAGGTTAAAACTAAAATCAAAACACCATCGCACGTAGAAGATAAAAGACATAGAATAAATCAATACGAAATAGTATGCTTAACTTTTAAAAGTGTAGTATTCACACAAAAACTTACTATCAGCTCTATCGGGTCCAAGAAACACATCAATAACTTTAGAAACAGCTAAACCAGTTATAACAAGTTTTTATGTAAATTTAACTCTACAATCAGGCCTAAACGTTCTTTGTTTCTAAAAACATGTAACGTTACGATGGCTTACATTTACTTCAGAATGATGTTAATGATTTTACAATATTCCAGTTCACACATCGTTTTGACGATTATTTTATTTGACAAATAGTTCATTATACCAATCTTAATCGAGTTGTATCTTGGATTCTGTTAAGATGAAATCGTTTGTCTCCTTTTTATTTAATACTGGCTTTTGTCTGCGGTTGCAGCCACGTACGTAAAATATAGCCTATGTCATTCAGGAATAAAGCAGCTTACTAACGGTGAAAAAATTTTAGCATTCGGACTAGTACTTTCTCTGAAAGTACAAGTCCAATAATACCTCCTACAAACAAACAAAAAACAAACTACTGCACTATAATATTAGTGTGGATAGAAAAGATTGATTAGTTCGAACCCCGAATTATATCCAAATTCTTTCCTTTTTCAATATAAATTTTATTAATGGTCTATCAAGTTACTGAATAATCCAATAAAATCTCCGTAATAAGTATTTTATTTAAAAACAAAACATTATATCTCAAGTGGATGTGATTCATTAATCAATTATTGGATTTCCTGTCACCCTTATTTGTTATCCGATAACAGTTTATTAAATTTTGCACTCGTGTTAATATCGGTCAAAGTTATCTAGTAATACAGTTAGTTGTGAGCCATAATTAAAATGGTGAAGTCTACGTACGCAAACCAATGTTAATAAAGATAATATTATGGAATGGTTCGGTCAGTGGCCGAGTGCGTGCCGTATTCGATCTAATTTCGCTATCTCCTTGATAAGAGGGAGTCACTCCCTCGACAGGGAGAGGATTATCCTCATTATTTCCCAGTTTTGAAATGTTAGCTTCATCGACAACTCGACGTAGCATTCAGAGACATTTAACACTCAATAGTCTCGATCCAGTTGCAGTTATGATTCTCTATTTTTCATTTTATAATATGAGACCATCGTAAATTCTGCCTTTAAATAAGCTTACTTAATAAGAATTCAAAGTATTTTCTTTAATAGCAGCGTGGTCTCATTGCTTTCATGGTACGTTTTTATTTAAATAGCAATTAAGTTCAAGAATGGGCTGTAAATGTTTATACTGCGTTGTATCGTTCGTTTTAAGACCTCAGACTCGCTAAATCTCGGGTGGCATCATTTTACTCTCACAATACTTACATGCCTAGACGGTTTGATTTCTAACAATACCGCAATTAATTTAAACTTGATTGAAGACACATAATTAAATTTTATGTTCACTATAATTCCTCATTATTTAATTATTTTTGAATTAAATATAAAATTATTCAAGGATTTAGTACTGTTTACCCACTTTATCTTGGATATAATTTACATTAGCAATACCTATGCATGTTGTTGTATTTTGATGAGTCGTCTTAAATGTACTTATTGACTACTGAGTGCCTCGTCGCCAACAGGATCAAAATTGAATCGCATTAGGAAGCCCCGTTTATTTTATTCGAGGCGTTAGAGATAGTAGGGAAGGAAAAAGAGACGGTTTGTATCTACAAACACCGAGAGTTCATTATAAAATGTATCATCAATGTTGTCAGCTTTAGTAAACTTGGCTACTTATACATTTTTATAGGTGAGATAGATTCGACAAAAGACCAAACTTAAAATTATTATATTTAAAAAAAGAAATATATAAAAATTTGTTGCATTAAAAAGTCATGTTGCTATGTTTTATCTACTCACCAGTATTTATGTACAATTTCATTTCATAAACAACCTGGAACAAAAGACTACAAAGTTGTTTTTATATAGGTCATACAAGTCTCGTCAAGCTTGCGTTCCAAGTGTCGAGTTCCAGATTAATATTTTGTAAATGCGCCTCGGAGTTGCAACCAAATCTAAGGAGGAATACACATTTGTAGAAACGACGCAAACCGTGAGGAGTGCATGACATAAACGTCATTCGTCTTCATGTTGATCATCGTGTTGGTTGACTATTAGTGATAAAACAGAATTGTCATATCGTATAATTTTTTTGGAATATAATTTTAATTGGACATATTAATTTCACGGAACCATTTTCCATGCAGCGTTACTTGTGCACAGTGGTTTACTCTCCGCGGTAATTGAAGGTGGTCTAAAGAGGCAATGCGCAGGGGCGTGAGCGAGCTGAACTATGGGTGCCTACTGCGCTCTGCGCTGGCTTGTGGTCACATATCGGCGAACACGCGTGCACGACCTCGGGACACGTAAACCGAAGAACAAAACCAACACCATTCATTTAACTTCATAATGAGCCATGAACAATCTTCGTCATTTTTGCAGTTTGCATTCGACCGCTCACTGACCCCTTTTTGTTCAGAATCGTAATTTGACGTTTGGTACCCGTTTCGACTTTAATAATGCGTACCTAATAAAAAGCCATGATTAAGTAAATGTTCGTCTGGTGAGCTATTGTTCTTGATAATGAGCCAATGTTTAATGATATGCAAGTGTGCTTTTCACATTTGTGTGTAACAGGATATCACATCACAGTTTCGCTAATTAGGTCGTTCAATTTGGTAACGTGGTATTATTATTTAAGTTTTATTTTGGACAAAGAGCTACGATTTTATTTCGATGGTATTAATACGTACTTGGTTTGATACTAAATATTATACTACCATTAATCGTTTAGAATATACGGCACCAAATGGATGTTCAATATATCCTAATTTTATCGAACATAAACTAAATACTTGTCTCTCTTGAAAATCGTTTAATAAAGTTCGTTTCCAAATGATATAAATTATAGCAGAAATGTTTTCGAATTTTACGTTTTTAGACATAGAATTATAAACACAATAATTATATTACATCATATTAAAATAACAAAACAATTTAATAAAAACTCACTCGTTATAACAGTTGGTACTGCACTTAACGCAATTAGTAAGTTCAGTATCTTTAGGCTACTAAAAACTAGCTACTTGACTGTTCCTAGTATTTTGTATCTTGAATCCGAGAAATACCTATGTACGCAAAATATACAGATACGAGTAAACCAGTAATTACTGTCCCGGAACTACGAGACTTCTTACAATAGAATTAGAATTCAGTTCTTTTTTGCAAGTTATTACAATTAATAAACACATGTGTATTTTTTTAAGAATCGTCTCAATTTCAAATATAATTGTGTAGTCCAATAAAACAGAAGAATTCCACAATAAAATACGGATCATTGGTAAATAATTTTATTTATTTTCATTTTAAATTATAATTTCATTAGAATGTTGAACACATGCTGGTTATATTTTCCTGGAATGTGATAAATACTTATATTCTATATCAAAGAAACCAATAATGATATTTAAATATTATTAACAATATGGCAGCGAAAACATTTAATATGCAATCTAAAAGAGCGTTAAAGTTTATTAAACTAATGAGCTCAATAAACATATACACATAATGATTTTTTAGTATTATATATATAATAGATTCAACTAGTATTTTAAGTTTCGAAACAAAAGTCCCGAGACTATTTATGAAATTGGTATTCCGGGACTTTGATATTCCGGGATTTAAACCCTAACTTAAACAAATATTTAAAATTCATAATTTCTACGTCTGTGTCTCTCTCCAATATTTAGCAAAATTTCACTACGATCGGTTCAGTGTCAGTTGTCATCAGTGTTTAGTTCAGTTTATTCATGGTGAAGTAACAAACAAACACAAAGGAACTCTCACAGAGGAATCTTGTATTTTTTTCCTTGAGACGGGGTGCCCCACACCCCGTAATATCAAAATTTTGGTAAACAAATTTTAAACATCAGGAAAAATATTAGTAGGTTGATATCTTTTTTGTGTGGCTAAATCCAAATGTTGGTTAATAATTTATAAACACCAGAAAAAAAGAATTTGTTAGTACCTAATTATTCTACTATGCCTCTAAGAACATAAAAAAGACAGAATTACATAGCCCGAGTCTGCTAGAAATAATAATTGCTAATAATATAATAGTCCTAATAATATTGTAAATATTAAATTCTCACTATTGCACTAAAATCTTTTTATTTAACATTATTACGAAATAATACTTATATATTAAAAATACACTTGTCTGGTTATATTTCATTAATTTTATATGTATACCTATCTAAATAAACAAAACCCATAATTATTTAAAACTAACTAAAATCAATCTAAAATAATTGTGGCAACGATTAATCAATGAATTTCAAATTAAGGTTAATCATAAAAACTACAATACATTTAATAGGTTAACAGTCTTATTGCGAAAACCAATCAAATCAAAACATTTGTTCCATAACTGAAGTCGAGATACAAAATCTTTTTCTTAGGTACCGTAACGTAAACCTGATACGATATCTCACGACCCTAAAATCTTGTAGAGCGATCCTCCACACACCCACTCACCTCACCCTAATCAGATAGGTCAATGAGACGTTCACTTCTCAGAAACTTTAATTAATTTCTCCGAAATGAAGGGAGTGCGCTGTTCACGCGGTTAGTAAATTTTGTAGCCTCTCGTTACAGCAGGGACGAATTGTGATAGTGTTTCCCATACTAAAGCGCGGGCGCAACCGGATTTAGTCGCATGTGTGTGCGTGCCGCGTACGCTCGCATTGAGGCATACTCCATCCATTTCGAGAATATCAAGACGCGTTTACATCCTTTCGAATATGAATCTTTTCCCTTACGCCACAGAGTTTAATTTAGTCGTATAATCTAATAGTCAGTCGGATGGAACCCCGAGATATGTTACGACATTTTGATGGTAATAAAACTTTTTCGCGTTCAAACACGGCAATGAAAAGGCCGTGTTAGCGAGTTATGTTGCGATTAATAAAAAGATACAGTAATTCTTATGGATGACCGCATGAAATTATAGAATTTGCTGCTATTTAAAGGATCACATCGCATACTTACGCCCGTAAAGTTGCTGAGGAAGAAATAATTTAGTTTTAGTTTGTACATAAAGTTCCATTGTTAATACAGATGGCTTAGAACAACTTAAATTATAATTAAAAAAAAAACATAATTCATATTGTAGTACAGTATCCTGCATACTTATGTTTATAGCTTAACTAACTATTAAAGGTTCCTACCGTACTAAGTAACAATATTTTACAAAAATAGAAAATTCTAAGGCAGGACGCGCATAGTTAGCTTGGTGACGAAATCTTTCAGTATAGTATTTTTTTTTGTCTTCAGTGTCTCACATCATTATTTACTTTAAGTACAAGATATAAACACAACAATTATAGCATCAAAATAACCACGAGACAACTGAAATACACGTTTAAATGTGCGTAGTGTCGCGTCGCGGCCACAGATCTTTCGGTAGTGGTCCTAATCAGGCGCGCCATAGAGAGTCGTGAAACTTTATTACCAACATTGTGAACTTAAAATACACATGTATGACAATTACTGGCGTTGTCTCGCCCACGGGCGTGTGTGTGCGACGGATGAGGTGCTCACATATCGTTAGTTCACACCTCGTCGCCTCCGAACCGTCCGCGTTTGCGAGACTTCGTTACACTTCTGACACACAGCCGCGCCCCTCCCCGAGCAACTTCTTAAATTGTCGTCAGATCAATGTCTTCCCGGTCACGTTACAAGCTTGATTTTTTAGGAGCCGAATTGCTTTTCCAAGCTTTCAATAAAATGTAATACCTACAATCCTAGTAGCAAATTAACCAAACCTGTACAGCAATTACTTTAAATTGTATTTTTTTAGAAGTATTGTAAAAAAATGAACATTCAAATTCTGAAAATAGTCTGACTAGAATTTAAACAAAAAGTTGGTGCTCGTACTATCCGCTCGAAAATTTTATAAGAAGTATTTAAAAAGTTTACTTTCGTTTTTATAAGTCCGATTGTGGGTACGACAATGTATCCCTGAATTCAGGACGCTTTCAAAATATCCTGCAAATAGAGCATATAGTCACTGTCACCACTTACGAGTTTCTTGTTCAAGCAGTAAATTAAATAAGTTCTCAAATTTATAGGAAGTGCGATTCTGATAATGGTTTAGATACTATTTTTACATAGTGTTACACGTGTACTTGTAATTAACCATCGTATGTTAACAGAATACCCATATAACCTTCTATGCGGTACACTATCTGGCTTTAATAAAACGTACATTATGGTCCAATTTGTAAATAAATTACTATCGTTCAAAATGTAATTTTGTACAGGAGTTATTTTGGTAACACAGTTGTCGATTAGCGAGTAACGACAGGGAGTTTGCAATAAAGGCTCGACCGGGAACCACACGGGATGTTTTGAATCGCCACCGCTTTAACGGCGTCTGTATTAACCGATAATTCAAATTTCCATGCCCCTCTTCCAGCTCTAAACACAAGCTGACATAACACGCTGTGCCCTCTATAGATACCGACCGGAACGAACTTAGTTACATATTCGCGGATTTAATATCTATAGATACCGACCGGAATGAGCTTAGTTACATATTCGCGGATTCAAATTGTCTCAAGCTAATGTTTATTGGTTGGTATACTTACTTCACTTATGTGAATCATCTTACACGAAGATAACGTAAATTGTGACTGGATTTTTTTGACTTAGAAACAGTTTTTTTTTCTAATTAAACTTTTCTTGATTAAACCAGACTCGTATTCCTCCAATTATCGACCCTTGCGTGCCAGAGCAGCGGTAAATGTTTTATACAATCGCTCGTCAAAAACAAAACTGAAATATGAATTATATCTAAATATATCACAACAGACATTCTTTATAAATACCTTCTAATATTTTAAGCCTGGTTTTAATTATGAGCCCAGTGTTTCTTTGCCTTTAAAATAGATTAATAGACTGTCTTGGTCCTTAGTGCTGACGAAATGAATCATACAATAGGACATATCAAAATGAATGAAAAAACAGATGTTTAATCCAAAAATCAAACACTCTATATTCAAACTATAAAATAAATCATTGTACATTGTTCTGATTGCATCAATCTAATTTCAGCATTACTGTAGCGTAGGAATGTTTGCGACCACGTCACAGGGGTATTAAGCAGAATAATGGTCCAGTTATTAATAGAGAAGTACCCGCGGCCCCAGCACATGTTTATTCCGTAACAGGAGCCAATAAATCTCACTGAACAATCTGAACAACTTAATTAGTGAAATCAACGTTCGTTCGCACCGCACTGGATGATTGAAGACACAAGACGCTGTTAAGAGATAATGAATCGAATCTTATTTTTCACATGTGAATATCGGGGAAAAAGGAGCAGGTAAAAGGTATTCGTTCACATTTGTGGGTGCGGTGGAGTGTGTCGACGAGCTCTCCGGTTGCTCTCGAAGAGTTGCAATTTTATGAATGAGTTGTTTGAATGAAACACAATAATAATACGGCTCCGGGTGCGTATCGACGCGGAAAGCGCGCTGTAGAGAAGTGTGTGTCCGAATCGGCTATTAAGGCCCTTTCTCCCATTTAGTAGACACCATAAAACATTGACTTTCTGAAGCCTATTCCTCGATAACAGCTGGGTTAATAGATTCATATTGTAACATTATCAACATATGATTTTTTGAATTACTAAGAGTTTAAAAAAAATGATATGATATTTTTTCGCTTATTTTCCCTACTCCTTTCAAACGGCGTTGATCTTTAGAAATATGTTTAAACAAAAAAAATGCAAGTTAAGTGTTCTTTAGAATGTACATAGCATATGTAAATCAATCAATATTTTGTAAAGAAAATGGTTTTAAACGTCAGCGGGGCAGTCTCTATGCGGGCGCAGGCGGTAGTGCGAATATGTGTGCACTCACTCCAGCCAGATGTTCAAGGGACTATACGCCTTAAACGAGCATAATATTTGGTACGATGTTTAAAGATTTCACCTCCCCATAAAACACTTAATAATATTGTATATCGATTTACAGCGGGCATTGGGCATTGCTGTTCTTATTTAAATCACATAAAGCGTACCTACCTATTTAAAATTAAAATAACAAAACATAGGTTGCAGGTAAATGTGCCCACGATAAACATTATTTGTTATTGAAAATATTTGCTGTTTTAGGTTGGTTAATACATATTCACGATATAATAGAATAAACTTTATTTTTCTCTAAAATAGTAAGTTACACAGAATCTTAAATCTATGGGTACAATGGCGGTCTTATCGCTGACAGCGATATCTACCAGACAACCTGAACCGGAGTAGTCTGCGGTGTATTATTTGCTAGCAATTACAAGTCAAACAAAATATAAAACTGATACCTAAATGATAGATATCAATATTTTTTACTTAAAATACTTTTTTTTTGATAAATTTTGGTCAATGACATATTTGAGCATCGTATTCCTATAACGTTCTAAACGCAATATTTAACAAAGCCATGGTTGAAATTAAAATTATAACTTCACAAAAAATTAAACACTTGTGTATTATTAACCCGCATTGCTAACAGATCATCAGTTGATAAGAAAGAAGGTTCTATTATAAAATCGCCGACACTGTTTATATCATTTTTATAACCACACCCGAAATTATGCTATAAAAAGATATATAACGTGCTTGTAAAATTGCTATCACGCATTTTAATTAGACTTATCTAAATACAAGAGTAAATTAACTTTTCATGTACCTACTTAATTATTGGAAAACGATTGTTAATTTATTATTATCTGCATGCTAGCTACCGACACATGAATGTATTGCGTATCCACTATCTAAATCAAAACAGAATAGACAGGCCGCCACTTAAACATAAGCATAATCACCCTATGAACAGTCCACAGTGCTGGCTAGGACTATGGCCACCTTTTTCAAGAGAAGGAACGGGACCACTCGGGTGCATGGCGAATTAGTGGACGTCACATGTCTACGCGAACGGTTCTCTAAAAAAAACGGTAAATGAAAACGTGGGAAAACTATTGCCGGTTTCCCCACGTTTTCTGTACTAGAATCAAAAATTAAAAGACAACTTTTTATTTTATTTAAAAACTTTTTACAAAAAAAAATGCACTGACTTAATGTAAAAAATAATAATTACCAAGTGCAAAATAACTTTAAATAACGAAGACAACTATTATAGAAACACAAAGCCAAGCTCAGGTCTGCCACCCGGCTTCATCATCAGATCAGTTCGATATATCCCGCTACCCCTCTTCTTTCAGTCAGCCGTCGACTACACGTATGAACAAAGCAATTTTACTTGTTACGATAGGTCTGCTGTGATCCTATGAGGAGTTCCGTTCCATATCTTCGAAATTCATGATCAGATCATAACAATTTATTGGCCGAGAAATCGGTGACCATACCTTATAAATACTGGCTGTTGCCCGTGACTTCGACCACTTTAAACTCGTAAAACAGCACAATGCTATTTAGTAACAATATGAAGACGATTTTTTTGCGCAAAACGCTGATTATTTCTCTAACATCAAGGATTCCTCAGTACTCCTTATAACATCAGCCATCTACTAGATAAAGCACCGCCAAAGTCCGTCCAGATGTTTTGGAGATAAGCCGGAATGAACAGAAAGAACGAGGCGGGAAAATCAGCGAAAAAAAAAGGTATTTTTGTTAACACTTTCATAGTATATGCATTTAGTAAAAAAATATATATTTTGGTATAGAGACACTTATTTACCTATTAGATATTTTTGTTCTGGCGAAGAATTACGAGAACAGCCGACCCCTCATAATGGGATAAGCCAAGGCAGTCCCCATTGGTGCTGGGAGCACTAAATTAATCAACAATATTTAACAAGCTTAAGTGGGACTGGGCTGGACATGTCTGCCAAATGTCAATCAAATAATAAACTCGTAAAACCGACGGCGACAACGAACGACGGGGTCGAGGCAGACCGCGAAGGAGATGAGACGACTCCCTTACGAATTAGCAAAAAGTAGCCTAGAACCGGGAACAATCATACGAGGCCTCAGCTCAGCGGTGGGACAGAACAGGCCATATATATTTATAATATAATAATTAACTTGCGTGGTCTAATCAGGAATGAGGATATCCAAAGGAGAACCAAGGTTACCGACATAGCACGAAGAATTACCAAACTTAAGTGTCAATGGACGGCACATTGCTCGCAGAACGGATGGCCGTTGGGGCCCGAAAGGTTCTGGAATGATAACTGCGTACCGGAAGACGTAGCGTTGGAAGGCCTCCTACAAGGTGGACCGATGACCTGGTAAGGTTTGCGGGAATCCGATGGATACCAGACGCACAGGATCGTACATTATGGCGACACATGAGGGAGGCCTATATCCAACAGCGGACCTCTTTCGGCTGAAATGATGATGATGATGAATTAACTTAACCATGTGAGATAATATGGCTAAAAAGCGTAGACTATTGAGATAATACCTTATAGAATACGCACTAGAGGAATATCATGCAGTGCATAATAAGCAATCAGCCTTATATGTTTCCACTGCCGTTTTATGAGCAATGATGGTAAATCGATGACACAATAAAGTGCCTGCCTTTGTTTAAAGTTTTGAACTAACGACGAAGACTTATGCCTTGATCACTCGTACCGAATAACAGGGCGAGACACCAAAAATGTTGCTCGGCCGAGACAGTGATGTAAGCGAGTTGTTGAGATAAGCGCTCGGCCGAGCACTCGGTGCTATGTTTGTACGTACCGAGTATTCGGCCGAGAGCACTGTCTCGCTCGTTTGTTCGGTACGTGTAATGAAGGCATTACGAGTTGAGAGTCGAGGCCGTCACCACTAGACCGCAATTGTTCATGAGAGACCAGAATCAGGGGTGGCCAACTTGAATGGCACACTCGATCTATTGTTTACTAACTAGACTTTACAAGATCTACCAATTACAAAATCTATGTACCACTACTGTATATGAAGTTTCAATAAATAAATTTAACAATAAAAATGAAATAGCGAGTTCAAATTTGACTGGCCTGTTGGTCTAGTAGTTAGTGGCCCTGACTGCTATGCCGGAGGTCGTGGGTTCGATTCCCACCCAGGACAAATGTTTGTGTGATGAACACGATCATTTGTTCTGTGTCTGGGTGTAATTTATCTGTAATATGTATGTATTTAGAAATATAAAAGTAAGTTTATCAGTTATCAGTTGTCTAGCCAGTACCCATAACACAAGGTCTGTTTAGCTTGGGACTAAACGACGTTGTATTATAGTTGTGGAATATGATAAAAAAAGAACTGTCGAATTAAGCTGAAAAATCGCGTAAACAAAGAAGAAAGAGCGCTGCCCCCCGGTATAGTACTCTTAACCTAAAAGTAAAATATTACTGCTTGCCAAGATCGACTGGATTAACAGGTGGAATCAACTGGTCGCGACCAACGGTTGGCCATCCCAGCCTTCAATAAATTGAAAAAAGGGCAACATAATGAAGATAGAAACAAACTTCTATACACCGTTAAATCTTGGTCGTTTTAATCCCGCGGAGGGTCAATTCGGTAAACCTGAAACGGTAAAAATGAAAAATAAAGTACTTTTTTTTAAACTACGAAATTGATTTCTTTAAGTAAACTTCAGCTAATCGAGGCCAATGAACTGTAGGTAGTTAGTAAGCAACTACCAGCAACTCCCTACGAGTTCATTGACTCGTTTATTTAAAGAAATTAATTTCGTACATGCGTATATTAATTCTTTAAAAAAGTACTTTATTTTTTAATTTTATCTTTATAAATCGATAGTGTTTCATGTACCGAATCAATACGCCGCGGGACTAAAACGACCAAAATTTAACGGTGTATTTATGGAAACCTTTAAGTCATCATCTCCTTTTCCCTAGTAGCTCGGGGTCGGCTTCCAGTGAAACTGGATGAGCTGAATTTCCGTGTTTTACATAAGGCAACTAACTGCCTTGCAGACCTCCACAACTCAGCTGTTAAGCAACACGATACTCCTTGTATACACTGATAATCAGAATTTCTGGCACCCGACTACCTGTACCTGTCAAAGATGTACGAATGTCAAACGGGATCAACTGCTTACGTGCGTGCTTTCCGAGGCACAAGGTGTCAGTAATGTCCTAAATATGAATTGAAAAGTTCATATTCTACTTACCCGGTTTTGAATCCGCAACTTGTTGCATAAGAGGTGGCAGCCTTAAACAATGGCCCACCACGACTCTATGAAAACCTTTTACTATAGTATTAATATAGAGCTATACTTAGATAAATTAATAGATAGGCGTTTTATCATCTTTTAGTATCATTAATGCGTATTTATATTTACATTAGCATAACACCCACTATTAGAATTAAACCGGCGGTCCGAGGCGGTTCCTTTCAATATTTATTTTTTCCTAATTCTACCCTAATTAGAGAAGGTGTGAATTTCTTTAAGGCATCATGCATTTTGAGGGTGGGCCAATTTTGTTGGCTTATCTATACGGATATCTTGACACAGGATGCGGTTGAAATAGACACCTACCCTAACTGGTGATCCACCATGTAATAGTCCAATTAAAATAACAATTTTATGTAAATATTTTAACCTAATTACACTGAGACGTTAAATTTTGATGGTACCTTTAGTTGGAAAGAATGGTTGATGTTATAATTTCATTTATGTGAACCATTAGTAGATGGATTGATCAATTCTGAGTGGCTTTAAGTGGCAATTGGCAGGCTACATTGCTTATAGAACAAATGGACGATGGAATTGGAAGGTTCTGGAGTGGCGACCACGTAGCGGATCGAAGAAAAGACGGTCGATGGACAGAATGCTTCTGGGATGAGTTTAAGATGCAGTTGGAAGGCATCTCTCAAGGTGAACTGACCTGATGAGGGTCGGGAAACGAAGATGATAACCAATTCTACGTAATATAATAGGAGAGGTTGCAAAACAAATCTTTGCCTACACGCTATGCAAAGCTCAGCCCGTTTCGGATGCAAGTACGTAATTACATTGCCAGTGTTAGCCCGTAGAAAATAGGATGAAAAACATGGAACAACCAGTTAATTAATTCGTATTCATGCGAACGAGGCACGTTGTTAATTGAGCCCGAATCACACGATACACTAGCATTCATTGTCTAAATTAGATCGACGATAATCTATCATAGTTCGTCAGTGTGCAGGTATGTTTTTATCGACTTGAAGCTTAATTATAGAAATCATAGTTAGATGCTTTTCTAAGATAAGCGATATTGGAAAGAAATACTCCGTAAAAGTAGTAGACCGAGCTTGCAGTTTCTTAGAATATAATATTTAAAAAAAAGTTACGAGCATAAGCCTAATGACACAGATTCTGGATTCGTTTGTATTATCGTGTTGTTTTCGGTAGCATTCGCTATTTACATGCACGGAACATCGTAAAATTAAAGTTCAGCTCTAATAAATATGAATGACATGTTCAAAAAGCGGTTTCTATCCAATGTTGTCTTGTAGAACGAGTGCCACGTTATCATATTCATCTTTGCAGGAAAGCAAGAACGCGAATACTGTTATGCTAATTTTTTTTAATAAGACCATAAATGTCCGGTATATCAGTTTATAGAATCGAAAGTTGGTACGGGAGCGTGTAGCTGTTAAACAAATTATTTTAGTAATATTGATCTTAATCTGCTGCAATTAACCTGATGTTTAGGAAAGGAAAAAATATACCACATCGGAATTATTAGCACACGCTTTTCTCAAGACAAGGAATGTAAACGCGAACGCAAGCTGGCGTGACGCCTGCGCAAGCGGTCTTATCATACGATCTATCAAACTGTGATGCTTTTTCTTTTGCAAACTATGTGCGAAAAGGATTAGGCGAGAATATTAGCACTCTGATTATTCTGTGAACTGTCTTGAGCTTGACTAATAGCTTAAGCCGTGGACCGCTACTTTGTAATGAGTTCGAATATTATCATCACAGACAGAATCATGAGTCCTGCTTTTATATTCATACATGGCTAATGATAACACGTGACCGCAATAGACTAGCTTGTTTCTGTAAACAGTGTACATAATGTGATCTATATCAGTTCACTGTTTGCATAACTGACTGCCTGATTGTTTGTGATTAACACTGATTCTGAACGGGACCACGGCTTGCGTCAGGACTATGCAAAGGAGCGAGGACATTTATCTCGACTTTATCGAAGAATTAAACATTAGCAAGAATTTCGAAATGATTATTGTACACCGGTAACCTTATCGTAAATTTAATACTTTAATGATGTCTTCTAAAGGGCCGACTTTGATAAAAAAAAAACCGTGGTACCTGGACAAAAGCCATCGCTCGGCGTCACCCACAGTTAGTTAAGCGAGCTACATGTCATCGATATTTTTTGCTCGGCTGATGTCTTTAACGAAATTCATGTCATTGGGTCCGATTTCTCTAAGATTAACTTTTTTACATTATTTAACAAATAGATCGGACCCTTATACGCTCGAATATTCAGTTACATGGTTTAACACTTAAAAGGGCTTAACGACTCTAACATATCCTGCGGGTTACGATAAAAAAAGACGACAAAAAGAGAATACTTTTCGTGTTTGTTTTTTAAAAGATGTCTGCTGTAGATAAGGCGCTGCGGCTCTTTAATCCTCCAACCGTCCGATATTTGAAAAGGATATGATGACAACTTTTTTGTATTTTTATCTAATAAGCACACATAACCAATACTTACTTATTTCAAAGTGTGTCTAAATAGATAAATGAAAATTATGTGTAAGATCCGAGTATTTAATTACATGTCATGTTTACTTACCGTTTTGGAAACTTTGTAGAAGTGTGAAACTTGTTTAATGCAAATGTCATCAGATGTTTCGATCTGTTTGAGCTACGAAGTCCAAGAAGTATGGATAACTAGCGGATATACTTAACTAGCAGTCCCGGCAGACGTTGCATCAAGAACCCGATTGAAGCGTCACCTACTGGGTTCAATTGTAGTTCCAAACCATCCAGGGACCCACTCAAATATACACAAGTCTCATCCGAATCGGTCAAGCCATTAATAAATGACAAACACACGTACAAAGATACTATATCGGCTGCTCTACGGAAAAACAAAGTGACTTAATTTTTTTCATAAATGTTTTTACATTTTTGTTAGTTTTAAAGCACTACATTTTCAGAACCATGAAAAAAGCTTTAGTTTTAGAGAAAAAATTGACAAATAAAGTAACTACAGGCAAAAAGTGCAAAACGCAAAATAAAATACCGAGAAACAAAGCAAAATTCAAGTAGCATGTCAATCACTTTGATTTTAAACTGTAAATTGAATTACTGGGATTTTTTTAGTAAAAATGTTTTTATTGAGAAAAAAAAGTAAATTAAGTTATAAAAAGTAAATGTAAAAAAGTAAAAATTATTGGACTACCAAAAAAGATTTTTTTTTAAATATATTATACAGAATTTGTCACAAAATTGGTACACAATAGGTAGAGCAATACATTTCAAGGTTTCATTCAAAAAATGATGGAACGATAAAAACCACATTTTCTTCTCCTGTAAAATTTAATTAACTGTAATTAATTTATTTTTCCGTAGAGCAGCACTCGTTCATAATAAAAGTGAAAAAAGTACCACTCACTGATAAATCACGTTTCAGAATCTATAACACCTACAAGCTTATTTTTTTCGGATTTTACGAAACTCCACCCCTAAAGAAGTAAAATGTGGGCTGTTACGCGCTACGTTGTGCTGCTACGTACTTCTTCGTGCTGCTACAAGGCCGTTACGCACTTCTTCGTGCTGTTACGCAGCTACCACGTGCTTCCTCATGCTGCTACGCGGCCTCTACGCGCTAGTACATAGTCTCTACGCGCTACTACGCAGTCCTCTGGTTTATAACGCTTTTTTTTTAATTAAAATCTATTTATTATAAATATTATAAGTTTTGATGGATAGGCTCCTTTTTATTCAAATCTGAATACAAACAGATAAAAATATAATAATAATTTATTAATAATAAGACAACTCTTAATCCACAATAATTGGTAGTAATACTTATTTCTATATTAATTCATAAGTATAAAAATATACACATAATAATATTAAGATAAAACTTTCGTATTCTAGTAACGACAGTTTAAATCAAAATAAATGCAATAATCACTAAGTTTAAAAGAAAATATAAACAAAAATGTTTAAAATAGTTCAATTTATTATTGGCACATTTAACTATTTAAAAACTGAAAAACATAGTACTGTTCTACGATTAATGAGTGTACAATATATTTTTATAGGTTCGATAACCCTAGCACATTACTTATCTCATCATGCACTACTAATTAGGTATGCACGTTGTAATCAAATGACACTGACGAAATCATCACCAACATAATGCCATAAAATTGTCAATGTCTTTGTCGAATTCTGCCAAAATGTTTCGGGCAGGTTTCCTGTCGTACCGCATTTAAAATAAAATTTGAATTTTCTATCCCATTCTATTTTTCGTTTTCCCTATCATCATTGCTCTCGCTTGTCACGTAACGTACCCTGAAAGATATTGGAAAACACTGCACCTTGGTAAATCTGGTTGGCAGAATTTTGAGTACTTGACTACTCTTCTACTAACTAAGTCCTTCACTTGAATATTTCCAGGAGATATCCAATTGTTTTCTTTTTAAAAAAAAAACGTTAACAAAATGTTATTATTCAGACTCTTGATTCTAAAACAAGATTTCTATAGTTGTATTTTTTTTGTGTACGTTATGAAGGATCAATGTTTTAGATTTTCAGATGTATTTACTGGATTAATCTGATACAAAATTATGATTTGATTGCAATAGAAACCTAGATAATATCCACAAGATATCTGTGTTCCCAAAATATCTAAAGAAAGATATGTATACTAATCATGCAAGAGACGGAGACTATTTAACCACTCAATTATTACTTTACTCTGCACAGAATTTATTTGTAATTAAACAGATTTAGTTGTAAGTAACTCCTGTAAACAACTGTCGACTGAACAAAAGAGTAACCATACCCTCCTACAGTACGTATACAATAATTATGTCGTTTCATCCACCAGACACTCGTATCATTTGAACGGATTGAATCCCTTTTAAGTACCGGCGTCGATTTCAGCCACAGCCCCCATATAGATCGATATCATCTCTATTACCGTAGTCATTAGGTCGAATAAGCGACGATACTACACAAACACCTACCAACTCTTGAACCTACATAGGTACACTGTTACTGAGCAAGGATTAAATAACTATGCAGGGTATGTAATGTAGGTAATGCAGGGATTCGACGTTTAACGGCTTCGGGATTACCTCAATAATTCCCTCAACACAACAAATGTTTTTAGCCTGGTGCCTGTCGTGAGGGGGTGAAGGTAGGCTCAGCGATGCTATAGGTCGTCGAATGGTTCGTATCCATAGCGACAGAAGTGGCTTTGGGCGTGTGTTGCGTGTTTAGGGCGAACGAAGCCATACTTCTGGCAGACGGGTCATAGCTCCAGCTTAATACGTCCACAGTCAACCGCGACGTGACTTTACTAGGCTTACTGCAACAGAACCGCCTCTTTACACAATTGGGTAGTTAACTCAATATTCTTAATTATTTCTATCAAAAAGTAACTTTATTCTAAATTGTTATTATTGTCATCATTTCAGCCGATAGATGGCCACAGTTGGGTATACATCTCCCCCAAGTGTCGCCACAACAAACGGTCATGTGCGTCTAATATCCAAAATCGAATTTTGCAAATCCGTTCAGTACGAAACCTTTCAAATTGGGTGGAAGGGGTAACTGTCAAGTCACTAAATAACGAGTCATATGAAATGTGACGTCACCGCCGTTAGGTTAAGCCTGAAAGAGATATCGAGATTTCCCCACCACGCCCCCACTCTTCCTCATATCAATTAGGTACATGCGTACATACTAAATGCCATTAAAATTGCTGTTTCATTTATTAACCAATTTTAACGGTACTTTCAAAAAAAGAAAATGGTGTTGTATATTGTTAAGTATAAAATATAATCAAAAAATACAAATAGTAAAGTACTCAATTCAAAATCAAGTCTCACTGTTTTTGTTTTGCCTAATGAGACGCTAAAGCTAACTTGATTAAGTAGGTCGAAAATCACATCGGTATGTGGAGGAGCTTAACAGAATCATGTTATTTGATAGAAAGAAGGCGTCGACATACGTATTTTCTAACTATCTAGGTAATTTTACACGAATAACTTATAAGAGCACAAAGAATATAATAGAAGTATTAATTGAATTTCTTAAAAAAAATTGACATGGAGTTGTAATATCAAAACGACATTTCTCGGTTTCTAATCCCATTGAAAGCACAATGAATTTTGGACGGCTGGGACCATTTTTCATTCCAATGACAAATATTTAGAAAGTTATTTAGGTACCCGCGTGCGGGTCCGCACTGGGCTCAATTAAAAGAGCGATCTATACTCGCGGCTCTCGCATTATGTGCGGACAACAGCCGGATGTTTATTTTGCGACCGCTTTATCGATTCAGGTAGTTCGGCGAATAATAAATCTACAACAACAACAACGTGCCCGATCCCATTGTGATTTATTCAAAATCCTCAATCGCATCATATTAGTATTACTTACTCGTAAAGAAGCATTAATATATTTTTAATAATAGGGCCCTCAGCGTTTCGAATTTGCGTACCATCACAAGCCCTGACGATATAACAGGCACGCCCAAGGTTACTCTTGATGCTCACCCCTTTTCACACAATCATTAAAGGCTCGTTTATTATCCATCAATTATTTTATATTATGCTAATTTGATTTTAGCTGTCCATTATGAACTTTTTGTCGATCAATTTATGGTACGTACATTAACTGCGTGAGCATATCACAAGTGCATTTTAAATTGTTATATATGATGCTCTGCGACTGGCTGTGCGCACGGAGGCCTCCTATTTATATATATACATACATCGCGTCTGCAAAAGCGAATGGAAAACGCGCCATAAAGGCATTTCAAAATTTGCAACTTACAGAGCACCATCTCGACAGCCTCCAACAGTCCGCCGCCGGCGCAGGCGGGAATGAGTGCGGCGGGCGGCGCGGGCGCGGCCGCGCGGCCGAGCTCGCCCGCGGCCGCGGCGCCTCGCTGCTGCGACACCGGCCGCCCTATATTCCAGGACCCTATCACCGGACAGACAGTCTGCTCGTGTCAATACGAGTTCCTCAACTACCAGAGACTCGCTTCCGGCGTACCCCTGTCTATGTACAGTGCCCCTTACTCAGACGCCGCAGCGGCTACAGCTGCCGGTATGGCGGCATATTTTCCCGCTTTAGCAGCTGATCAACCACCCTTTTATACTAATGCAGTAAGTATGAATGCTGATTTTATAATTAATATTATCGCGAAGTTTTCAACAGTTTCTTTGGTTATCGGTAATGTTGGCAGCTATATGTATAACTCTCAGTTTAAGACGGACCTCATAAATTGATGTCGCATCACTACTCGATATGGGAAGACAAAATTATTAAAATATTTTGTTCAGAGGCTCTACCACGAGCTTTAACGCGATTCATTTTACGACCTAAACTGAACTTTTAAATGGATGAAGCTTATGTATAATTTCATCTCTTTTGCTCTCTCACACGCCTGACATTTTAACATGCCATAGTAAGGCACCTAATGCCCACCAGAAATGCTTTAACTGTTATGGCAATAAAAATCGTACGCCTCAAAGCATAGTTCTTAATATCAACTTGATATTATTTTTAGAAAAGGAACAGAACATTTGGATCTATATAATACTTTAAATTAACGAGTATGTTATAAATGTTCACATTAAAATAAATAATAGTCTTTACAATGTGTTATTAAAATTCAGATATCAATCTTTATCTGAATTCAAATATTAAGTGCCTAATTAAAGCCGAAAATATAGGAGTTAAGTAGGTATTTGTCACATGAAAAAGCAAAGCAACTTCATTTTCACACAAAGAGCTAAGCTAGGTAATAAACTAGCACCAACGTCACTCATTAATATAGTAATTAAACATACTAAAGATAAATAATATAATTTGACCGAGTTTTCAATACGACGCGGCCAATTCCTGCGGTCGACATGGTAATCAGACACTAGTGTTGCAACCATTATGAATTAGGGATATCGCATTGAATTGCAAATAAAAACGAACATTAAATTAATTCTGTGCTTTTTGCACTTACGAATATCGGTCACTTAACGTTCGTCGTCTCTTAATTTCCATCGCATTAGAAATCACTTTTTTCAGAAACCTGTCGATACGAAATAACGAATCCATGTTATAAATATTTCGTACAGCATCTTCATATAAAAAATAGTCGCTTTTCACATCTGTTTGTTTGTCTGCTAAATCCTCCTAAATCACTTGACGATTGTAAATATGAAGCATTTTAGTATTTTACTAAAAAAAACTACAGCTTTGATTATAAAATAAAAACACTTTAAAGTTGCTTGTAGATCTGAGAAACAATCCGAATGATTGCACGTAGTCGATTAGGTTTATCGATAAAAGTAATTTTTAGACACATCATCGTAATTATTTTCTATTTACGTAAAATAAACTCACACTGGACACTCGGAACACATTATCTTTTTAATATTTATCCAGAAGATAACAAACAAATATTTTTCTGTTTCCGTATACTGCAATGGATCATAGGCTTTTGCGCATTACAAAACTCACGATTTGCTCCTGTAGTCCTCTTAAAACATGAAAAAGAAAAAAAATGAAAAAGAAATATGAATGTGATGTTGAATTCTCTAAGATTAGTTTAGAAAACGCACTGTGTTTATCATATCATTTATTTGAATACAATATTGCATCGAAGCAAAACATAACTAATCGAATTATGATTCGGACTTCTAGAGTATGAATAGGTGTGAATACAGCATAATTCATACTGTTCTATCAAATATGTAACACACTTTGGTACTAAGCAAATAATGAGTCATATATTAAGTTTATGATAAAATTTACAACTACTGCTGGACCACTTTATGAGTGGTCGATGTTTATGTAGTTGTGACCAGCCTAAAACAAGTACCTACATACTTACAAAACTAGTTTAGTAGCAGGTTTCTATCCTATCTGGTCGAAACCAAAGAGCCCAGTAATTTAACATTTATTGTTTTAGTAATAATGACGTAGGATTTTATTGAAGGCAGTCCTATTCCAATTTTAAACGCAAAATACTTAAGTATTCAAATTGAGTTGAAAACTATCACGTCTTTGTAGTAAATTCAGTTAACCGAAATATCTTGACCACTCCGAACTTGGCGCAATTGACTGCGCAGTAGTTCTTTTTTAAGAATCACATGGTGAATGCGTATTGTATATTTTTTCGAGTATGCGCATAGTTCGGAACACCCAACTTCAGAGTGGTCCACATATTTTGACCGTAGGTACTATATATAAATGGGAAGCACCCATTTTTCTATATTTCATATTTTTTTTTATTTTGCTGGGTAAGCTAACTCTCCGGATGGTTCAAAATCAGAAATAACTACAAGTAAATCAAGTTTAAAAAGTTAGTCTTCCATAACAACTGATGATTGTTGAAAGACGAAAATCGACAAAATTCGGAGTTTGTAGTAAAGTTTCAATATCTCATATTACCTGAACTTCAAATCTTTTATCCAAACCTACCGTTTGTTGCTGTTAAGTACTCACCGACATCATCTAGGCCTAATATGACGTTATTCTTATTCCAAAAAACCTAAACCATCTAATCTTATTAACTATGACTTAAATTAATTACGTCCACAAAAGCTTAAAAACCCATCGCCGCTGGGGCCGCGATATCATCTACTTAACCAAAGGGATTATGTTCCTATCTTCATCTATGACAGTAGAACTTTAATTCCATTTTTCTTCCATTCCCTATTACAAAAGGTATTACGTTATAATAATTAGGATACGTTGTCAAAATATTACGTTAGAGAGGCAGTTATAAGACGCTCGCGCAGTGTTAAGTAAGCACCACAATAAGGTTTATGATATAAGTAATAAATACATATAAATTTGAATCGTAATCCGTTGATGTATGCTCTTTTGTCCGTTGACTCAAAAAAACTTGGACTGCACCGGGCTTTATATTTAACATTTTCTTTCAGAGGACCCATATCACCTTTTTTTCAGAATTATAAATTAATAATAAAAATTTTGGTATATTTTTCCATATCGGAACATACAATTTAATTACTAAACTGTTGTTATCTTAAAATTCAGGATAAAAATAAAACACTAGATTGAATCACTTAAAATAACACAAAATTCTAATGATAAAGCACTTCTTGTCTTAGAAACACACATTTGTGCAGGCTCAAACGTGTGTGGGTAGTGACTTTGAATGATAATGATCATAACAACATAAAAGTAGCCACGGTACGTAATATATGAGGTGTAGTAAAACTTTTGGAGGAAGGTGTTAAAAGCAGTGAACGTGTCCCGGCAGATGATTCAATCATTCATGAAGATATGATCGTACATCATCAGTGGCGAAAGTGTTAACTCCGGCCGACGCCTTCAATGGGATCCTGCCTCACACCGTTTTTTTAGTTAACGCCTTTTATTTTGTCTATAATTTATTATTTCATCCCGGCTCGTAGGGTATCCGTGCACCGTAGACTTGTTTTTATACTTCTTTGTTTGGTCTTTTTCGTTGTCGGATTATAACGTGTTTGTTTACACTTTAAAGCTTAAATCTAACGCTTACTGTAAACAGAAATACGTTTATAAGACAAACGGAATTTTTGAAGTGTCAAAATATTTAATAGCTCGCTCGGTCTAATCGTTTCCATTTGCACATGTGGGATACTGACAGGAAGCTAACGTTATTATTATATTAAAAGAATAATTTATAGTTCCGAAGAAGTGTCCTAAAATAAATCATCGATTTGCGCTACCGCTTTTAGTAGATTTGTGGTTAATGTCCTCTGTAATTTATGATAATTATAACATCTATGTTATTGTAATCAATGCGCTTAAAGATTTATTCAAAAATATGTAAGCAAACATCAATAATTTTACCATAAATTATTCTGTCACTAGTTCTTGGTAGACATGAAGAAATATATTTAATTAACCTTACCGATGTTTCAATTTTAACAATAGAATGCCAAAGTAACCTGTACATTGTAAAACATCTATCAGTTTGTACAAAATATAATATAAATTCAGCATCTAAGTCAGATTGTGGTATCGAACAAGGCTATCTGAATAGCCTACCACTTTACTAAAACTTAATGCTCCCTTAAACATTAATCATATCTTTACTGTAAAAATAACTAATCATTTTTTTTTTAAATCCGTCCAAAGTCATGTATCTACTTAGTACCTTTGTCGACTCGACGACATTTGAACGCTACCTGAGCTTGCGTGTCAACCACATCGCTCACCGGATTAACTTTACCTTCTATAAAATATATACCTACTGGATAGTTCAACACACTAATGTTAATGGGATTATAGCTAGGTTCCATTAAACTCATAATGTTGATACCAATAAAGATCACGGGCAAGTTTTTTGTGTTCAAATAATTGTTTCGTTAAGACCAATACGTCTATCAATCATTTTAGAATCACCTCCAGAATAGGTAGCCGCTCAATTTATCAAGTTTTAGAATTAAAGGAGACAATCTTTCAGAGGACCCTAGATACTGTAAAAAATATATTGCTCAATATTATAGGCCTCCGTTATTACTTTACTCCTGGTCAAATTACTGAAAATATTACAGATTTTTTTATAAATAGACGTTTAGCTGTTTATTTTGAACACAGAAGGTGTCGTGATGAAATTTTCTAAAATGACGAAATTCGATATGTATCGAATATGAATTTTTAAATATTCCTTAAAAAAAGTGAATTTTTGTTTTATCGTGTTAGTAATAAAACAGTAAGTATTTGACACGGTCACACAATTGGCCTTTTATCTGTCAAACGCCTACGATGGATGAGATCTTATGGCAACAGCGCAGTAGGCACAATAAATCCACTTAGCCGCAGATTCGCGTTACGGCGTAGTCCGATTATTATTTGAAGTAACAGAAAACTGGAATTATATCACAAAGGTCGCAGCAACAAAGACCGACAGCGCGACTGGATTACGCTGTCGTTCTTGAGTAAAATTTATTATCGGATTTTCGATTCGGCCACCAATGAAGTTGTTGGACAACAAAATCTTTTGATAGATTTATCCTGGCTGACCGCATTAAGACTCGCTCCTGAGTTATTTTTAATGTGTCGCTATAAATTTTTGGACCCTTAGTGACAGCCGTGGTTTTTTACACGATCTCCGGCGCACAACTTTAATAACAAATTAGTCATAATTTTAAAACTGCTGTTTACTTAAAGTAAAAATGAAACTTTCTAAAATGCAGTTGTTTAAAAATTTAAAGCATTCAATGTATGTGTTTGTTTACTTTTAAAAGCACAAAAGTTCAACAATTACAAAACAAAAAAAGATACACATTTGTCGATCGAAAGATGATTGATGCGCTCGTCTCTTATCTTTGGCCATTAAGTAATAATAGTTAAGACCGAAACGCTAAAGCGATCGATCAAGAAATCAATCCGACGAGGATCATTTTAGTAATGGATTACGTTAAAGCTACCGGAAACGTGGAAGGAGATAATAATATTATAATAATACAGTTATTACACTGGTGCGTTTTAATGAGATAGTTATAGATTTATTTGCTGCCTACAATTTACCGATAACAACATGGTAACCAATATTTTATGACACTAAAGAAATGTTGCATATCGAATTGTAATATATTTCTTTCATCCATAGGCTGCAGGGATTGAGCTTAAAGAAAACCTAGCAGCAAGTGCAGCGAGTTGGCCTTACCCAACCGTATACCACCCCTACGATGCAGCTTTCGCTGGATACCCTTTCAACGGGTAAGTCAAACATATTTTAATATAGTTAGAGGTGACTTCAACTCTCAATGGACAGTGGCGAGTAGCTACTCCACGCCTCTACGGACTAATGGAAGAACCGTTTATTTGAACGACCCAATCAACCGCGGGATCTAATGATCAATCTTCATGAAGTGACTTTTAAAGTTTATCAATCTGCATGCTAAATTTTACCTGCATTTATTCTACTATAATTGTTTCCAAATACAAAGTCGTATGTATCTATAATTCAGTTTTGTCTCTATCTCCACGCTCCCTGATTTACAATTCTCGTTGACAGCGTTCGGCTGCTCTGTGCTTGGCATAATTAATTTTTGAGTAACTGGCGCTGCGAGCCAATGCCGGACGAGGCTCGGCCCTCGGGAATTTACAGATTAGTCTCTTATAGCTCCAATATCGACAGAGTAGACGTGAAAATCTCTAAAAAAAGGGGAAAACTGACGCAAATGCTAAACTCACGCCTAACTACCTACTGTCACTCTGCATTTCGTGTCCATACCGCTGGTGCTCTTTTTACCCTCTTGCTCCGTTCTACTAAAACTAAGCCACTGTAGGGAAAATGTCAACTTTATATTTGGCAGTTTGGTTGCTAGCAAAACAATACAAAGAATCAAATCGTTCCTTGAAGTAGCTACGCAATTTAAATATGTCAAGATTTTGATTAAAATTTTAACTTTATGATATGTTGATTTGCTAATATGCTCTCCTTTTTTTGTATTCTTAAAATTGCAATAGGTCCAGTATAATTAGACAAAGTAATTATTAATCCTACAAATTAATGTGGCAGGTAAAGTTCAGTTTTGTATCAACTTTATGAATTGACGGTGATTTAAAATTCATTGGCAATGTTGCAAGCGGTGAAAGTGCTCATGCATAAGAATACTTTTTAGTTCAGGACCAAAAATAGAATTGTGAAAATAAATCAGTTATTCGCTTTTATCCTGTAGTAAAAGTTGTTGATATTCACGCGTATTTTCAGCCTCTACACTGAAATATTGCCAGCGAATTAACACTTCAATGGGTAGGACTTGTCAATCTGAAAAAAAAGCTTAACGCAAACTTATGAATGGAGAATTTATTAATGGAAGATGAAACTTTTTTTTAATCGTCTTCAAATAATCTTCAAATGGCTTTTGTAACCCAATCGAATATCTATTGCGATCACGATTTTTAAATTTATGATAGTGGTAAAAATGTTCCATCTGCCTGAAAAACCGTGACCAGCTGCTTGGTAACTAGCAATTAGGACTAAATTCTTCAATTTCATTTGTCTTTTGGTTTCTGAGGTCGGCGCAACACGTTTTTTTCTTCCATTCTGTCCTGACACTAACTCCTTTTTCTTGCATATCACTCCTCACACAATCTATCCATTTTTTCTTTGGCCTCTCTCTCCTGCTCCGTCTGTCCACATGTATTCTCATATTTCTTTTAGTAACATGCGTCATCCCTTCTCTTCATATCACCGTCCAAAACAAACGATTCCTTTCAACTTGTTCAGTAGCTGGCACCTCCTTTTCAATTTTTTAGTCACTTTCAAACTTTCTTTTCTATACTAGTGTTATTAAATACTGATTGTAATACATAGAAATTAAATTGGAACAGAATATAGACTACCTATCCTGTTCCGTAATTAATTTATTTGCCATCCCTGCCTACGTCAGAATCATAATTATCTTATTAAAATTTACCGTTATAGTCAAAGGTGGAAACAACGTGTTATCGCCCATGTCACGCAATTGAGGGATAAAGATTAAGGTTATTTTACTTCGAATTCATTATGTGGAAGTTACATATTAATAGTAAGCTTCCATGGATAAACAGAACCGGAACGTTTTCACATTAATTGAAGACCGAGTTTTTAAAATAGTAACTACAATGTTACAGTACCTACCTGCGTCATCCTTACATAATATGAAACCCATCGCATCTGTCTGTATGTCTATTCGATAAACTTAAAAACTACTGAACGGATTTTCATCCAGTTTTCAATAACAGATAGAGAGACTAAATAGGAAGCTTTATATTATGTAATAAAAGGAAGAACTATCTGACTGACTGACATATCAACGTACAGCTAAAACTACTAGTGAAACCAGGCATAAGGCCTCCTTTTATGATGTAGGCTAACACTACGAAGGGTTTTTGGAAAACTTACTTTTTAAGGGGGTGAAAAGAGGGAATTTCATTTGTTATGCAAAATCACAGCCGATAATTTTAAAGATTTCTAACTCCCTTGCAAAAGTGGGCTGGATCGCTGATTCAGAAAATTTTCATAAGAAATTAAGGACATGCAGTAGCGTAGCTAGCCGTAGGCGATGTGGGCACTGGCCCACGGCCTCACATCTAAAATGACCTTGCGCAAGCCCTCCCTTCTTTAAGGGACGAGGGCTTTTTTATAATAGATAGGCTCTCTTTTGCCCATTTTTTCACCTGAAAAAAGGCCTCGCTGATGTGCCTTCGCCCACGTCTAAACCAGTCCACGCTACGTCTCTGAGGACATGACATGCAAGCAACAAAAACTACCTTATGTAGTTATGACGACATTGTCGGTAGGTAACCAGATACTTGGACTGAGGGGTGTAGGTGTAAAGTATCAATGTGTACGCCCCGCGGGTGAACTAAGGGTTACAAACGCACACATACGTCAGGAATCTCATTTAGCTTACTGTACTTTAGCTTATGACAAACTTTTTAATAATGATTTTACTTTTACTGAAACTTTAGGTAAACACATTATGTACCTAATTTTTAAGATAGTGTGAAGTGAAATTTTGGAATATGACTATGAAAGTCTTCAAAATAGTGTTGGTACGAATAAATTTGTATGTATCGCAACCATGATTTTTTCTAACTCATAATTATGAGTTTTTTACGTTATAGGGTTTCAGAGAAGGGCTCTCAAGTTTAACAAAGTTAAAAGTTACTGTTGTTTTGAGTTATGTCACATTTATTGTAACCCTAAGATTTGAGGAATCAAAGACATTTCAAATATACCTCTTAAACATAAAGTATATTACCATCTCCCTAGTTATTTTCAGTTTAAGCGTGTTTTTTGACTGCCAATCAGACCTCTATAATCCTCTTCTTACTGAGCAAATACTCCTCGAATAGACTAATGATCAAGACATTCTTGCGCCTGACTACCTGTAACGACTAAAAATAAAATAAATCATTACCATCATTATCATCATTTCAACCGAAAGACTTCCACTGTTGGACAAAAACCTCCCTCAAGTGTCGCCGTAATGACCGGATCTGTGCGTCTCACGACCCTCACCATGTCATCTACTAAAAATAATGTTGTATATAGGGTGACTAGTAATTAGTGAACGATACTTAAACACGTGAATACCAGTCATCCTATATACTACTGCAAAATTCAGAGGTTTAAAAACGACGCGAACACTTAAAGCATTTTCCTATCTAATATTCTTTGTGCATTTCCGAAAGGTAATCAAAATCCGTTTAACCCCTTAACAGCAATACATTAGCCAGATATCGTTTTTTTTTTTAAAGTAGGTAATTCTTGTGGAGTCTTTTGATGTGTGTATATTATCGTAATCAGCGCAAACGTACCTATGTAGATAGGATTTGATACAGTCAACACGCTTATGCAAACTGATAGCGGCAAACTGAAAAGGTTACAAAACATGAGTTTATTAGATAATTATGAATGTTGAATCAGATTATCGAAGCCGACCGTATGCGGGCGTACTGTAACTGTAAAAGTAGAACTTTAAGTGCGCAATTGAAGGAAATGCTCGCCGACCTACATCCAATTAAAAAAAAACGTACATTTAGTCTATTAAGTAGTTCAGGCTCTGAATGGGCGCACTCGCGTCGGTGCAGAATTGCTACCACACTAATAACTAATTGACAACTGACGGAACACAATATTCGATAATATTCCACAATATCCCATAATATTTCACAATATTCCATAATATTCCACAATATTCCACAATATTCCGCAATATTCCACAGTATTCCACAAGTACTGACTACGACCTCATCTGTGTAAGTCAGTTGCCCTTAGCGTTCCAGGACCACGGCTGTCCCTTTCGAAAATTCCCCGTCGCCCCAGTGCTAAAAGGTACTTGCCTATTTATCGGAAAATAACAAGAAGACAATTTTTAACGCATTTCATTGGTAAACAAGTGTCACTTATCTTAATATCACTTAATATTTATATTTTAAGTGATAGGTATCGACGAATTGGTTAGATTGTTTGGATAGCATATGACAATGCAACATCGACGCTACTTTTAATGTTGAAGCTGTTAACGATCAGTAGTCTAAGTACTTAGGCAACTGATCGTTAACAGTAATATCTTTTTTTAATGGTAAATCATCAAATGACTGCTCCCGCTCTGAGTGGTGTGAAGAGCAGTGGTGGCCGAGTGGTAACGGCCCCGACTTACGAGTTGTACATCGCGGGATCAAACCCGGACAGGCGCATTACTTTGTGTAATTTATTTCATCACCACTGCTCTCAAAATGGTGAAGGAAAACATCGTGAGAAAACCGGCATGTCCTAGACTAAAAAAATCGAAGACATGTGATATCCATCAGCCCGCACTGGACCTGCGTGGTGGATTATGGCCCATTTCCTCTCTTAGAGAGGAGGCCGGTGTCCCAGTTGTGGGATCATTATAAGGTAGATGCTATGCTTTGTGGACGACGCAGTGTTGGAAGGCCTCCTACAAGGTAGACCGATGACTTGGCAAGGGATGCTAGTAGCTGATTTTTATCACTTTTAAATTGTTTTATTCGCTGTAACACAGGGTTAGTTTATAATGATAATAAAATAGGAGAAAAACAGTTAAAACATTCAAAATTGATCGCAACGTGGGAAGTAATTTCACAGTTAGTGGCGTATAAACTGATTCAGCCTCATTTGAAAATAAGCCTTTTGCTAAACGAGGATGCAACAGAAATTATCCATTGATTGTAATGTTATTTACAACATTTTCCATTCAATGGAACAAATTACTCTTGAAGAATGTGCACAATGTGGAGCATTGACGTATAGTATAGCGTCTAGATGCAGTTCGACTTGATTGAGCGTGACCCCCCACCGCCCCCACTGTTTGGGTCCACCGCGACTCTAGGCCGATATTATATTTGTCCCAGCCGTGGTTCTTGGTGGCCACCACGAAGTCCACGTCGATAATAGTTCAATCTATAGATCTAATACCATTTAATTCACTAAAACATCGTGCCACGTAAAACCGCATCGAAATGCTTGGCTAAAAATAGGTATTTGAACGACTGATAAGTCGAATATTGACAGTCTAAAATTATTTTACCATTTTATTATTTAAGTACTTATATTGTGACAAATAAATAAATATATGTCATTTTATTTTATTGGCGAAGTAGAAACGCTACTTAACGTAAACTGCATCCTCTATGCTATAGTGCGTTTTAAGATTCTCACAAAAACTGCTGTAATTCAATAATGTGCTTTTACAAAATACTATTGTTTCAAAGCCATAATTTTATACAGAAGTAGTAATTTTTGTTAAAATTGTATTGTAGAACTTAACGCAAATTTTTCAGTACCTAATAACCTAACTTTATTTGTAAAAAATCATCCTAAAGAAAGCTAACAAATAAAAAAAAATGTTTTGCGTACTAACAAAAGGCAATAAGTAGGAAATCTGTAACATAAGTAAAAAGTCTGACATTACAGTTTTTGTAACAGAAACACTTCATTAGTTTCACGCCTTAGAACTGAACACGATTTTTTTGCGATATTGTCGGCATACCTATTGATCGCGTATCAAGTATACGAAAGCTAAAGCTAATACAATCATGGCATCGTTCTCATGAGCAGTTTTTGTTACTTGCTCATCGCGCTACATCGGTAATTATAATTAGCAATGGTTTCATGTCAATGTGAGGAGGAAACACAGTTTTTCTACCACATTTAGAACACATAAACTAGCCATAAACGATATCTAGCCTGTAATTAATCGACAGGTGAGCATTATAAATAAAATTGCATCAATTAACAATAGACACGAGGCATAGATAATACGTTGAGCGTTTGTAGCCTATTGTCATAAAGTTTAGTGTTTTGATATGACCTCTAAGTAAATATAAAACCACAAATAGATTTAATCTAAATAATTATATAAAAGGAAAATCTGACTGACTGATATATCAACTCACAGCCGAAGCTATTGGGACTAGGAGTGTGAAATTTTGCACAAGGTTTCTTTGTATGACGTAGGCGAGTACTAGGAGAGGATTCCCAAAACTCACTCCCAAAGGTGATCGGCGGCGGCGATCTCTCGCGCCGGGCCTTGGTTCAGGCCATGCTCCGGAGCGAGGAGGACGCCTCCTTCTGCGAAGCAGTAATGCTTGCAAAGGACGAGGCCGACCGTATCAGGCAACGGCGCACACGCCGCCCCCGCCGGTATTCCGTTCCCGATTTCCGGCCACCGTAGGCGCGGGCTCACGGACAATGGGTAGCTCGCTGTCTGTCCGTCCGGTAACAGACCGGTCCGAGCCCAAGTCGTTTACGGCGCGCACTGTTCCCGCGCGCCTCAAGCAGTTGTCAGCAAACTGTAGGGGCCCAGCAGGTCGAAGTCTACTAGGGCCAAGGGTTATGTAGGCGTGGCTGGAAAGACCTCACGGCGTTCTCAACTTCCGCACGACGCAGGTGCTTACCGAACACGGAAAGTTCGCTAAGTACCTGTTCCGGATTCGTGCGGAGGATTCGCCCGGGTGTCGCCACTGTGCGGAACATCCGGAGGACACGGTGGAGCACACTGTAGAGGTGTGCCCCGCCTGGGCGGAGCATCGCCGTGTCCTCGTGGGGGCGATCGGCGGCAGCGATCTCTCTCGCCGGGCCTTGGTTCAGGCCATGGTCCGTAGTGAGGAGGGATGGCAGGCGGTCGCCTCCTTCTGCGAAGCAGTAATGCTAGCAAAGGAGGAGGCCGACCGCATCAGGCAGAGGCAACGGGGCGCTCGCCCCAGCCGCCGCCGGGATTCCGATCCCGATTTCCGGCCACCGTAGGCGCGGGCTTGCGGACGGCGTGCAATGGGTAGCACGCTGTCCGATCGTCCGGTAACCGACCGGACCGAGCCCAAGTCGTCGACGGCGCGTTCTGTTCCCGCGCGCCTCAAGGAGCTGTCAGCACACCGAAGAGGCCCAGCCTGCTAACTGCAGGCAGGCAGGGTCGAAGCCTACTGGGGTCATGGGTTAGTTCCGAAAGGAATGCTCGGCCCCGGCACGATAGGCTACGTAGGAACGGGGTAGGTTTTTAGTCAGTAAGAGTCTGACACTACTTCCCGCTCCGCCCAAGGGCGGGATTTGTCATTGGATGATTTTACCTACCATAAAAAAAAAAAAAAAAAAAAAAAAAAGGGTTATGTGAAAATGAACCCCGGGGCCCTGGGAAAAAGGCAATGAAAGGAGCAGGGTAGGCTTGTACTCCTGCTCCTTTCATTGCCTTTGTCCCAGGGCCCGGGAGTCTGACACTATCTCCCGCCCCGCCCAAGGGCGGGATTTTTCCTTTGATGATTTTACCTACCATGGTGATGAAATACGAGTCATGACTCATGACTAAACTACTACAAGTGGAGATGAAACTGACTAACTGACATCTAAAAGCTCAGCCGAAACTACTGGGACTAGGGCCGTGAAATTTTGCACAAGGTTTCCTTTTATGACGTAAGTAGGTGGGGACTAAGTGTGAATTTTCCAAAATTCACATCGTATAGACATGAAACTGCAGTCAAAACTTTGTATAGACTATGGAGAGACCTACTTTCAAGCTGGCGAAGCCGCTGATTAGTGGAATCGGTATATAACAAAACAAGAAACGACACCATGACGTTTAGACCCCTCCGACACCCAGTGCGAGTGAGTTGCTCCTGACCAGACGATGGCCCACTTATTAGAGTGCCCAAAGTGTCCCTACACCTGCACTTTGGAGGACCTCAAAAATGCCACTGAGGCCGCTGTAAACGTGGCAACCTACTGAGCCCAAAAACTTTGAGGGAAAAGAAAACCATCGATAAAGAAGAAGAAGATGACGTTTAGTTTGGAACGTGTTGATAATTTTTTTGTTCAACGAATTGTAAACAAAAACAGGTCGTGGATATAAGTTAATTAGCGGCTTTATATCACGTTAATAGATTACCGCCGCTGTTAACTATATATGTACTGAAGCTGCTTTGATTTATACGTTTTTAATTGCACCGTTGTGCACTGATGCCGCGCAAACTTTGCCGAATGAATACAGATTACGCGATTGGAGCTAACTTCAGTCGTTCTTCTACCGCAACGAAACCCCTCGTTAATTTGAATTAGTAATTTAAAAACATTTTGTATCCTCTATTAGGTTGTATGCCGCTGTATTGGTAGTATTTATCGTTCGCTGTAAAACATTAATTGGCTATAAAAACGTATCTGTGGTAAATAGGTTTGCTAATAGCTACATTTACTTCACGGAGTTCCGGTATACGTTTTAAAAAGTGTAATAATGAAGAGCCGCTTGTTGTGTTGTATTTCAATCGTTCGCCAAATCATAATAAATAATGTTAACGGTACTCTGGTGCCTTGTACAAGCGCAACATGGATACGTAAAGTGCCAATTATATTCATCATTAATGATTACTGTAATTTGATTTAGTTTCTCAATGTCTAGCGAGATGAATTATGTATTTTGTCTTATTTCATCTATAAATAGCTAATATTTACCATTTGTTATGCTAGGTACTAATTAAATAATATGAACCTAGGTACTTTTATTGTTTATTTTAAAAATAGAGGTCCTAAATTGTTTTAAGGTGTTTTAAATATCCGCAAATGGACATACTCATGCGGAGAAAATCCGCATGCGTAATGAAATCCGCATATTAATAAAAATACCCGAAACAGCGTGTTATTTAGTTATGAATAGAGATGAGACAGCAAGTTCATTGAGCCTACGAGTCACACCGTTGCGCGAGCCCAATCTCCTGTCCCTCGCACAAAGGCAAAGAATGGAGCAGGGTAGGTTTTAAGTCAGTAAGAGTCTGACGCTATTTCTCGACCCACCCAAAGGCGAGATTTGTCATTGGATGATTTTACCTACCATAAAAACAAAACTCTCTTTATACTCAACACTCTTTTAGACACGATCCCTGACTGTGATGTGTTCGCGGACGAATGGAAGTCGATCATGTTAGTATATCTGCCCCCCTAGCCAAGTTAAAATCTGAACGAAAATCAAGTGAACGCTTGGAGTGGGCCACGCCCCCAAATCCTTTGTTGAGATGCATCAAAACAAAGGAACTGAGGACGTGACCAACTCCAAGCGTGCACGCTAAACGAAATGATTGTAATTTGGTTAGGGGGGCTAGTGTTCTGCGAGATGAGCGTGAGATTTTTGTGTTTATTATTCAAAGTCCATAAATCCAGTCATTTATTTGCATTAAATGTGCTACAAAAGATGGTAACTTAATATAATTTAGTAGCGCAAAGACACATTTCGCCATGAGTTGGTACGCAAATATTAGAATATGATGTGAGGTGCTCAATGTGCTCATGCCTGTGGAGGTGCTCTTACTATATTCTTTAGCTGAAATTTTTGGCAGATAACAGTTTTTTTTAAAGCAAAACTAATAGATAAATAGTGTCCTTTTACAGCTTCAACAATATATGGTAACAAAAACACTAGTTATTTGGGACATATTGAACTATCATGGCGGTCGACCTTGAATACGCAGTCACAGATTTTCAGGTCTCAATCGAGGTGGGGAACTGCGCGTAACCATAGCAACGGGTTCAACTTATTTGCTGCGTACTTCATCATCATCATCATCAGTCTTTTTAATGTTCCCACTGCTGGGACACAGGCGTACTTTATATACATTTATAATGAATGCTTAGGTCAACGACGCCGCTTGAAGAAACTAGTTTCAAATTAAGTAAAGAAATAATAATTTTATTTATTGTAACTTTCATTAATCAGAGCATTTTCTATGAGATTCGAGTATAATATTGTTCTTGCCTCTTAATAAACTAGTGCGCCTCGCCATCAACGATTGCATCACTGCTTAAGTACCATCAGGAGGAATCGCAGTCAAACACTAGTTTATATCAAATAAAAAACAAATTATATTTACTCACATCTCAAAAAAAAAGACTACTAAGTATTGGACACACCTAGAAAAAGGTACACTTACCTTTATTTATACACGCACTTTCTCGCACTAGTGCGGGTAATTTAGGTTGCACTTCTACTGAAACATTAATTCATCAAACCAAATAACAGTGCACTAAGATTGATTTTTTAACATAACAACATAACATTTTTTTTTCTCTCTGACAGCCCTAAAAAATTTGTCTGCCATAACATTTGTTTTTTGAAGATGCAAGCGTGTAATTATCCTGCTATTCAATTGCAAAATAATTAAGTTTAGTTAGGTAGTTGTTTTTAGCAATTGTAGTAGGTATATTGTTAAGCAAATAAGCTAACGAAAATGGTATCGTATTTTACCTTCATAAAAAAAGCATAAACAGAATGCTTAAAATATTCAGAGCAAAGATTCGATAAGATAACACAATACATTGAAAAAAACAAGCTGGATTCATAAACGATGCAATAAAAATACTGATGACCGCGGTAACTGTGAGATCAAGTCTCAAGATAAGCTTATTTCTTCAATTAATACCTATTGTTAGAAAAGCTCATCTATAGTACGCGGCAAATAAGTTAATAAGTTAAACCATACCATTTGCTATGGTTATGCGAAGCCCCGAAAATTGGCCTTAATCCTCAGAACATAAGTTGAACCATCATGGCGGTCGACCTTGAATACACAGTAACCAGTTTTCGGGTCTCAATCGAAGTGAGGGGTTGTGCGTAACTACAGCAAATGGTTCAACTTATTTACCGCGTACTATACTCGTCTTTTATGCAAAATGATGACACTGAATGCAAGTATTGATTAGTCATTATTTCCGTGGAAGATGGGTAGACCTTTAGTGTGGGACGCTACCTGTGTCGACACTTTCGCGCCATCCCATCTTCCTAGCTCATCGTGCTATGCTGATGCTGTCGCTACGGCTGCTGAGAACCTCAAGCGGCGGAAATATAACAACCTTGTCGGCAGTTATATTTTTGAGCCGTTTGGAGTTGAAACTCTAAAGATCTTTCCAAACGTTTAGTTGACACTTCGCGTGACCCAAGGGCTGGCTTTTACCTCGGTCAGAGATTAACCATTGCGATACAACGTGGCAATGCCACCAGCCTTTTGGACACACTTCCAGTCGACAGCGATGCGGACGAGTTTTATGACGCCATTTTTAGTTAGGAGTAGGGTTTTAGTGTATATATAGTTTTAATTACTGTTTTATGTAATTTATATACTTGACTTCAGATTAACCAAATAATTTTTTTTTTATTAAACTTATCTAATTGTCACTTATATCGCTTTATTTAATTGTAATAAACACACGTCGCCTTAGCGGTCACAATTCTTGAGAGAAGACTATATCAACTGAGTGGACTGTATAAAGACAAACTCAAACTGTTCACCTACTTTTATTAAATACATTAAGAACAAACAACTAGGTATGTAAAACTTAATTATTACACTTTCAGAGCTACAAATGAAACAATTTGCCAGCTGTGGTCTTCTCGTCTAACTATAATTTGGGTGTCTTCAAAGCTAAAGTGTTCTTAACAGTTTACTTCTAGGCAAGCGTGCTCTATCGTCGGCCGCATCATCGCTTACCATCAGTGGTGCTATTCTCTAAGAAAACGCAGCGCTGTCTCAACGACGAACATCCAAACAGGATACATTGGATTGTCAACCTAATTAACCTATACATTGGATTGTTAATTCAATGTATCCTATTTGGATGTTCTTCATTGCGACAGCGACGATAGAGGTCAAACGCGAGCCTACCCAAAATAAAAATAAAAAATTAGTGCTCTTTACCATCAACGATTACTGCTTAGGCTTACCATCAGGTGGGATTGCAGTCAAGCACTGATTTATATAATTTTAAATAAAACCTACATTCTTACACTCGTTTATTTTATTTTTTCCTGAAGACTTACTCGTAAGTTACACTAAAAACAATAACTTCTAACTAAAATATGGCGTCAAAAAAATCCTCCATATCGCTGTCGACTGAAAGTGTGCCCAAAAGACCAGTGTCATTGCCACGTTATATGTTTTAAATTTTATTTTGTTATCGTGAACATGGGGATAACTATGTGGATTACTTTTTTTTTCTGTAATTTTAAGATTATATCTGGAAGTTTTGAGTATTTAATGCGGCCTGCCCAAATGTCCTTTTTTTGGTATTGTTCGTCAAGTCGTTCAGTTCCTCTGTAGGCCTGAGTTTGAGCTACACGAATACTGACAACCGCTTGCAGTGACTGGACAGGTCCACTCAAATCTGTGTGGTTCACTCCTCAAAAGACCATCTGAGACACTAATCTGCATGGTTCTCATATAGTTTGACTATTATTTGTACTTACTTACTATATGGACTTTAAAAGAGACTTTGACCTCTGAGTTTGTTTCAGTGTTTCTTCTCAGTGTATTCAGCTAGAAAACACCGGCTTCATGTAGTTTAAATTGATGAAAAAAATTACGTGTAACAGTACTTTTTAAAACCTATTTGCAAAATAAATATCATTTATCATTTAATGCTTAAACTCCAGAGTAAAAGTCAGCCCTTGGTCACGCGAAGTGCCAATTAGAAGTCTCCTATCAATAAAGTATTATTATTATTATTTATTAAACTCGTTAAAAATTAAAGGCCCGTTTTGACATTTGAGAAAGACCCTAGAATGTAACTTGTAACGAAACTGAAATAAACAATGAAATAATTAATTAATTACATAAAGAGTTTTAAAATACATACATTTTTTTGGAGCATTAAATAATATGATGGAATATATTGCGAGTATTCTTTATTATTATTTGTCTAATATTCTCGTCGTGATGACAAATGTCAAAGGTTTTTTATTTTTTGACAACTTTTGTTGTGGATTCAGATCGGTAAACAAAATAGTTTAGCGATCAAAATCCACAACTGCCAATAACGTATAAATCACTACGTCCGTTGTAAAATAACAAGCGTTAAATAACACAATTAAAATGTTGTAAAACGTCGAGGGGCGTCTCGCTAATAACGAGGTAATAGAAGGTTTTGATGTGAGCCGAGCGAGCGGCAGGTGCGACTCCAGACAACCACTCTTTCCCGATGCGTATCTCACACCTTAATCACTCACGTCGGCAACAATCCGTAATGATATGTACGTACTAAATAAACACGAAAACGGACCGTAATTAAGTACATTTAACTATGTTACCGACTTGAAAACGTAATAGAGCTGAATTAAATAGTTTTTTATTGAATTTTTTATCGCTTGTCTCTAGACGAACTCAGGTTTTTTAAGATATTATAAGTATGTATTAATAGTAGATTTTAAAGGTTTAACAGTTATTATTTTTAGCACATTTTCTATTTCGTTATAAAGTTCCCACTGCTGGGAGTCAGGCTTACTCTTCAGGAGAGGGAATGAGTCATAGAACACCACGCGGGCCATTGGTGAAGGTCACAGGTCTACGAATTTTTGCACCAACGACATGCCGGTTTCCCACTCTGTTTTCTTTCACTAGAAGAATAAACTACACAAAATAATGTGCCGGCCTGGGTTTGAACCTCTGACCTACAACTCGTAAGTCGGAGCAATTACCACTGGTCATGCTCTCACTACTATTTTATATTCATTGAACTACATTAATTCCTATTTTACAAGAATGTGCTATTTGGTTTTGCCTCATCTACAAAAGGAGATTACAAATAAAATAAACAAAAGCAACATTTAATTTAACCTAGAATATTCTATTTGTAAAACAATATGACCGCCAATAAAGCGCCACTGACGATGAATAAAGTTGAGTAACGTCAATTTATAAACTCATCCGAACGTTGGACGGTTTAAATTCGCGGTACTAGGTTAGTGGGAACTTCAGGGTGTAACATCCTTTTCTGTAAAGCATGTTTGACCCTAGAGTGCTCCCGTGATGAGCAATTTGCCGCCGCACAAAACTTGAAGGTAGAAATCGTGTTTTATTTTGGTAGTTTGTGAATTTTTGGTACTCAAATTTGCAATACAGATAGCTGCAGGATAAGGTACCAGCTAATAGATTTTATGACACGGCAATTGACCGTGAATCAAAATAATGACTTTTGTTTCTGTGGACGGCAAAGTGCTCATAACACGAGCACTCTAGGGTTAAATTAATGCAGTGTAGGTTATCATATCATGTTAAATTTTGAGGACAGTTTGAGTGCATATAAGACATTTTTTACAACTCTCTGATGTAGGTAAGAACATGAATGCTTTGGTGTATCTCAATGAAAAATTTCAGTCTAATAGAGTATTCTCTGTAGTAAAATCGAATTAAAACATATTTGGTTCCGTCACAATGTATTTTAGAAAATTTCTGTTTATTTAAAATAACTTTTCTGGACAGAAGTAGATCCGACTTCCAAAAACACTATTTGTTTTAAAATAAAGTTATTTTGTGTTTTACAAAGTAATTTTATTTTCGGAAGTCAACTTTAAAAACAAAAATAAAAACCAAGGTCACTGAATTCCGACACAAACGTATAAAAATTCTTTCTGTAGAATTTATTACCTGCTTCCTTTTAAAGACAAAAAAAACTAGACTTATAACTGTATCTCTATCAAGTCTCGAGAGACTAAGAGCAGGCAATCGCTATTCACAAATTGCCGCTAACGCTGAACCCCACGTTTACCGTAATCCAGAAAAGTAGAGTGACTATCGAACTACCCCAAAAATGAATCCTACCAACAGTCCAGTCCAAAAAACAACAGTCCCTTTTAACGTTTACTTACAAAAATCCCGAACACACAGATAGGTAAAATAAACATTCTAATTTTAAAAACACTATAGTATTCCTCGTTGATGCACCCACATCTTTGGCTACTGCTTCGCTGCCGTGAATAGTAGCGTGATGGTTTATTACCCGAGTGCAGAGAGGGATATAGTCTATACTATTTGATCTTGAACCTAACTTTCCCACACAGAAAGATATTATCGAATTCGAGCGGTAGTTCCTGAGATTAGCGCATTTTAAACATAATTAAACTTTTACTTTATTAAATTAGTATTTATTATGCATAATTTGATATGCTGCCCATGCTAAACAACCACCTGCACCTTTCAGGATTTCTAGGAGGTTTCTCATAGCTCGCCAAGAAAGACGCAGCTAGGTTAAATCTAACTTGGCTTGTCGCTCCACTTTAGAGAAAGAGAAGTCATCAGGTGCAAATAAAGCCCATGGCAAAAAGTTGTTAAATAACGACGTCGGTTAGAGTTGCCAACCGTACTTTCAATCAATCAATCAATCAATCATTTATTTTGTAAAACATAGGTGGGTTAACAGATAGTAATAGAAGAATTAGTGCAAAAAGCTAAACAAATAAAATAAATTACAAATAATCATTCAGAAAAAAAAAAATCATTCAAAAAAACACAAATAAACAAAATAGAAGTATGTCAATTGTCATTCACCAAAATTAAATTAAATTAAATAACTACAATTATCAAAATTATACCATGGATAAATTATTATATATTTATTTATTTTATTTATTTATCTATTAACACATACAATCACATATTATCATTATTAACCATTTAGCACGTTGGTTCTTTATATTAAAGTTTTGTACGTTATTTCAGATTGTACTCCATATTTTATGAGAACAATAGAGTACTAGAAAATGCTTTGTTTCGCGTGATTTGATTTCTTCGGGGTTTTGAAAAGTTTAGTCGTAAGTATTTTTTCGCTGAACGTTTATCGATTGGTGCTGAATTTAAAAAAGATATCTATTTCCAATTTTTTTTTCTGTAATGAATAACAAATTCGTTAATTCATGAATTCAAAGCATCTCTGAATTTGATAAAAACAAATTACTTATTTACTTCAATTTAAATATAGAATGTAAAGATACTGGGAAATTGTTTAGTAGAGATAGCAACAAAATATATGTTTTTAAACATAATTATAAGGAAAAATATATATTTTTTCTTACTTGTTAGAATTATCTAACGTTAGGGTTGCCACCTTTTTTTGCAGATAAAGTACATGACCGAGTTGTAGGACTCTTTTCTAGTTTAAAAATATTAAAAAAGTAGGTTTGACTTAAGAACTGAGGTTGAATAAAGAATAAAAAAGGTGACAGAGCTTACGAAGAAATATATTAAGATGGAAGATGTGTTTTTATAAAGAGAAAGATCAATAAAAGCAGATTATTTCAGTCTAATTCAGGTGTATCATTCAGCCCTATTTCCTACAATAATTATTAAATTATCTTATCTGCAAAAAAAGGTGGCAACCCTAACGTTGGTTTAACCTCTTATTCAGACACTAACTTCTGTCAGCGGTTTCGACCGCGTGAAAATAGGTTTTTTCATACAAACTTTGAATCACTGTTTCATGACCTTAGGGAGTAAATTTTAGTAAAACCCTCTCCTAGTGCTCGTTACGTCATAAAAGGAAAACTTGTGCAAAATTTTACGCTCCTAGTCCCAATACTTTCGGATGTGCGTTGATATGTCAGTCAGTTACTCTTTTTTTTTATATAGGGTGACTGGTAATTAGTGAACGATACTTAAACACGTGATTGTAGTCATGACAACCGACAACTTTTACTATGAGACCAAACATGAAATCGCGAAAAAAATCAGCTGGTCAGTACATTTCTGTTCGCCTAACTGGTCAAAATGTACTGAACTTGGCTGATTTTTTTCGCGATTTCAGATTTGGTTCCATAGTAAAAGTTGTTTGTTATCATGACTACAATCACGTGTTTAAGTATCGTTCACTAATTACCAGTTACCTCAACTTCGCACGGGTGCAATGGTGATATTAAATATATTATGCATTTATTGTACATATAAAAACCTTCCTCTTGAATTATTCCATCTAATAAAAAAAACAGCATCAAAATCTGTTGTGTAGTTTTAAAGATCTAAGCATACATAGGGACGGACAGCGGGAAGCGACTTATTTTATACTATGCAGTGATGTAGGTGAATTTATCAATCTCGATTTCTAATAAAAAAGAGAGTTTATCGACACAAAAACAAAGAAAAAACATACAATGTGTGTATCACAAAATTAATTTATTACTTGCTAAATTAGGAAAAATGGTATGCATCAGTTCCTAACAACATAACTGTTGTTATAAAACCATCTGAGGAAAGCGGTTTACTGCTGTGGGTATGCTCATAAGCGATGGGCTAGCAAACCACGATGCACGGCGTTAAACTTTATCTAATTATCTACGTGACTTCAAGCGAAACGATTGTACGCGCCTAGTTCAACTGTTTGTCGGTTTATTAAATTTAATTAACATAAATCAAAGTTTACAGTCACCAGTTTACACAACGTACGTAGCTACAGCGTACCTACTGCGTAAAGCAACAGGCTAACTCAATATTCTCCTTATGACAATTTGAGTTGGTACTTAAGGGCCGGTTCTAGTCACTGTTTTTTTTTTTGTATGAACTTCGCTCGGCTTTGTATGAACAGCGGTTTTATTTTTATATAAAAAAAAAAACAACAACTATTCAAGATTTTTGTTCTTGCGAAGCGCTTTTAAATAACAAGCTTTATTTTTTTTTTTTTGTAACTTTCAAATAGTTCCGTAACGTAATCTCGTAGATAAATACGTTTTAAATCGTAAATTAGGGTCAGATTCGCGTTTTTTTTTTTTTATTGAGCCAACTAATTTATAACGTGTTTTCATTTTTGCCAAGCCCTTGGTCATATAGTCAATTTTAATATAATAAATTTTCATGGTGTTCTCTTTTATATTTGTGGATTTCCATAGGTTTAAAAAAGGGCAAAATGAGTAGAACCGGGCCTTAAATATTGATTTATGTATGGTCTTGTATAATACAACTATACTATGATTTTTTATTAGATGAAGTAAAGTGACAGCTATGACAATGGTTGTTTGACAGTTGGGCATTGTCCACTGCTGTCTCATCTAATAAAAATCAAAGTATAGCTTCGACCAATGGCTTTACTCGTTGTGAAAGGTTTCTCCGTCATACAAACTTTGGACACCCGGTTAAATAGTTAGTTAAAAACAATTTCCTGTGATTTATACTGAGGTGTTTGGGAATGTTCAGAAAATTAGTGTGAACGAAGATGAAAAGCCAGATATTTTGAATTTGGAACTTTATGGCTTCACTGTGCTTATGTTAAAATTGCGAAGCAGGTCTTAGCATTTCAGACTTTATGATATGTACACACACACACACCCGGTTCGTCTCCGTGGAATATTAGAAAATTATCCATTGGTGCTCGCCTACGTCATGAAAGGAAAACTTGAGCGAAATTTCACACTCTTAGTCCCAATAGTTTCCGCTGTGTTGATATGTCAGTCAGTCAGTTTCTCCTTTTACAAATATATATTTAATATTTTGATAATAGTTAACTGTAAATTAGTGATTTTCCACCAATAACTTTTTCATATGAAACCTTTATTCTTGTCCTTAGAGCTCAAATAACAAAACCACGATGCGACTTCGCATCGTAAAAATCTACGAGCTTGCACTTCCCAATTAATTCCCATCGCATATTGTATGGTCACGTGAACCGACGCTTTGCCGCACAAAATCGCATCGCAGTAGTTCGCAACGCAGGTGTCTGCGATGCGGTGTCGTATCTTATCGCATTGCAGTTTTGTTAAATTAAAAAAAAAAAAACAATTGTGAAAAAATAGACTTTTTAGCTAATTTAGGCCCTTTTTTTACTATAAATGACTCCTGACTGCCATAAATCAGTGTGCGATTACAATTTAGGAGCAAGATCAAAAAAAGAATATTAAGTAAAATGTGTTACTCGTACTTTAAATTTTTTGGCGGCAGTTATTCTTGATTTAATAAATAAATAATAACAAATGCTATTAAGTATCGCATAATAATGCAAAACAAACCTTTAATAAATACCAATTACTACAAGAAAAAAAACTCACGCTTTACACACTTGGAAAATTTTCACTGTCCATGACTGTACAAAAGACAAAGATCATTAATCAAATAAATTGTTCATAATAATTATGAGCTTTTATATAAGTGTAGTTGAATACGCAAAGGGCCCAACTAAATTTATTTTAAGTCCCTAATGTGAGATGGTCGCGCCGCAATCCATAGCTGGCAAGAGCCCGTTAGGCGACTGGCGACGGTCGTCAACCGGTGCGTCGTGACCGGTGTAACAACCATTGCCGACACTTCCTCTGTCCACCGACATAATTACAAACGGAAAATTCAACTACACCATACAAAAGTGTAGACGAATTTCGTTGAAGCAAGTGATAATACTCGGGAGGCGGACGCGGTCGGCACGCAGCGCACGTACCAATCTATTTGGCCCCGACCCGATATTGTGCACACAAAGTAACGATTACTCATGCCCGCCAAAGTTTATTTATGACAGGAAGAAATTGCGATTGTATTCTCTTAATGGTTATAACTTCCCAATATGACGGCGCCCATCGCTTCTTATTTGCCTCAAATTTTAGCAACATCATTGTTCCGATGTCATATGCATATTCTGTTCACTGTTATGTGACAAGCTGTTAGTTCAAGTATTTTCTATTTTTCTGTTATTTTTCTTTCAATTCCCAGAGGGAACTCTTTGAGGTAGGGTGGGGTACTAAAGAAGGTTTAACGTACACAATTTGTCAATCCCGGTCACTTGGGGGATAGTAAAAGGCAATCCGCTGCGTCGCGTAGCTAACATTACCTGCGGAAACAAATTAAGCACAGAGCTGTATGCTTTTTTTTGACAACGCTTGGATAATTGGGTTTTTAATATCTGTCATCTTTATTTTAAATTGATAATGTTCTCAATAAAGACAAGAAACATAACTTACCAACTTTTGAGGAAACGGTAATTTAAGACTAACAAATGCAATGTCTCTTACCTACTTTATACGAATAAAATGGAATTAATTAGAAAAACAATTGCACACTCTAATTCGAATTCAACTACTCTGTCATGTTTCTTAAATAATATCAATAAATGATATCAGTTCGGACAAAAATAGCTACAACTTTTAATGTCAAGAGTGAATAGGTTACTTCTATGCAAGCGTGCTCCATCGTTGACCATATCTTCGCTTTCCATCCCGCGAGATAGTAGTCAAACGGGAACCAAAAAGAAATCTTTTGTCGACATAATTTTGTTTATTGGACCCTATAGGTGCTTAAGTCAGACACCTACATCTAATTCTAAAGGTCAACTCACTAGCTTAAGAAGGTAATATTTTTATCAAAATGGCGGATCAATTCAACAACACATCGATGGTAAAGCCGACTAAAGGGCTATGCGTCATCGAGCACAGTAACGCGCAGCGATAATAAGAGTCAGTCAAACACGTACCCTCACGTTTCTGTGTGGCCACTCCATTCCGGACATGATGTCACCGTCCACACTTGCGCAGAGGCGGCATGTACTGACACGGTCCTCGCTTCGACTATGGTTACAGCACACAGTTAATCGTGGATACGTGTACAGACAACGATTTACAGCACAAAGTGCCAGTCCTCCCGTGTATTACCAATCTATGGAACAATAAAGAGTACGCGCGAAGGCATATAAATGAGCGGTGGCGTATGCAAGGGACACAGCGCGTGCCATTAGTAAGCCGGGCTCGGTTCGGAGTAATTGACCGACGGGCTAATTTCATTCTAGGCGCATTGGACGCTTCCTCTTTCCTTTTTCCTATCGGTCAACGGCGGCCACGAGGCGAGCTGTGATCGACATCAATGTGCTTATTTAACTTAAGAGCCATTTCACAAAATTTGATCGCTCGAGTTTAGGTAAAAGACGGCAGCTTTGTTCATGTGTGCGTAGCTATCCACACATACACAACGCGACCAGTGTAGTACTAGTGATGAGACGGACTAAAAAATCTTGAGCCGTTATAATCGTAATGCACTTTGGTTAGATTTATAAATAAGTGATTTTATTTATTCAGTCTATTAATTATTTACATATTTATTTCATGGTGTTTTTTGTTAGTACAAACAATTGTACAGTTAATGTTACAACTTGAGATCTGTATCCTACAGAGTAGGCAAAAAGAACAGTTTAATTATTTATTATAAACATGCTACATAAACTAAATATGAACACTATTAATACTAATTGATTATGATATTAATGCTGTCTGAACTAATAAAAAAAAAAATGTTATGTAAGTATTTCTAAAACATATAATAGAAATGAACAGGGAAACAACCCAGAGATTCAAAGTGTTTTATTTTAAATAAACCATTTACAGGCACTTTTAAAATTGCAAGAAGTATGTCAGTCAGAAAAAATGATGACACTTTTTGCAATCATGTTATGTATTACAAATATCTCGGTTACATGTTTCTTGTCGCTGCTATCATGTGAGAACAATGTAAATAAAATAAAAATAAAAACAATTTTAAAATAATTTATAGATATTAAAATAAGCCACTGACAGGTAAGAAATGACCAGTCTTAACTGACAGCGTACGTTCACGGATACAAATAATCCAACACGCGCCACTGTCAGTGAGACATTTGATTGAGGATGACAAACTCTTTACCGCCATGCTCATTTATATCAAACAAGTCCAGTAGTAACCTAAAACCATAAATTGCTCCATGGCACTCACATTTAACTTTAAAAAAATGCTTCTACATTATACAATTTATATTATACAATAGTTTTCGAATTAACAAATATATTTCCAAAAGTAATCAATTTGTACGCCGTAGTGGTAGTGAAGGTTGACCAGCATGGAGCCAAGCATTTTATCTTGAATATAATCCTCCAACTTTTAAACACAAGTTTAAAATATTGTTAAATTTAATTATTAATTCAATTTGGTTTCATTGAGTTTCATGATGTTTTCATAGATATATTGACCAGGCACCGTCACAGGATTAGGACAACAAATCAAAGGCTTAAACAGTTCCATTAGAGAATTGCACCTGCGGAGCAATGGCTCTGATCTGTAGTATAAAAATTGAGTAGATATCTACAGCCCATAGTAAGATACCGTATGACATAATACTATGAAAATAACTAAAATAGACAAGTCTAGTATGTAGTATCAACATCCGTAAATTGGCAGTTTTTTTTAATATCATATAAAACTGCTGAGCTAAACCTTCCTTCAAGAAATTTTGAACTAGATTATTAGCAGTGATCAAATTATTCTCTAGTTATAATAACTATCATATGTTAAATTACTGGGGCCAAAAGTTATGTGAGAATGTCACCACGGGCCCCGGAATACTGGGGCCAAAGGTTATGTGAGAATGTCACCACGGGTCCCGGGACAAAGGCAATGAATGGAAGGGTAGGTTTTTAGTCAGTAAGAGTCTGACACTATTTCCCGCCTCACTCAAGGGCGGGATTTGTCATTGAATGATTTTACCTACCAAAAAAAAAAAAACATATTTTAAATAAATACTTGTCGCAAAGGCATTGATCTTGCTTTTCTAGGGTCTATAATTTCTGGTAATATGCAGTATACAAAACATATTTACCATTGAGTCTGAAAGTTCCATTGGTTCATCAAGTCCAGGCCCTAATACAACAGATTCTTTATTCTATAAAATTAAAGAAATATTATATACTACGTACTACTGAATGCGACGACCTCCCTGGCGGTGTCAGCGTGGTATATTACACAGACAAGTAGGCGTGGGTTTGCGGACGACGAGCAATGAGTAGCTCGCCGTTCGGCCATACGGTAAGATCCGGACCGAGCCCAAGTCGTCGAAGATGTCAGCAAAACCGTAGGGGCCTAGCAGGGTCGAAGTCTACTGGGGTCATAAGTTGAGTGAAAGAGAACCTCGAGGCCCTGGAATGAAGGCAAAAAGGAACATAGGAATAGGTCTTAGTCAGTAAAAGTCTGACACGCCCTCCCGCTCCGCCAAAGAGAGAAGAGAAGTCATTGGGTGATTTCTCACCTAAAAATAAAAAAAAAATCCTACTACTAAATAAACTTCTATTTTCAACAAATAATTTAAACTAAAACATACAATTACTGTTATAAAATCTGGCTTTTTACTTGTACCCGGCAGTACTTCTCGGCTAAATGCACTATCCTCCTCTACCCGATTCGTACGATTTCTCATTCTAGAACAAAGACAAAAAAAAAAAATTCCATACTTTCCATATCTACAAAGAAATCATATTTTTACTCAATAAAATGATTATTTTAGTGTTTTATTATGTGGGTACAAATTCTTAAAATTGTAATTACAGTATTAAAATCCATGTCAATGTGTAGTTAGGTAATCAATAACTGCGTATACGAATTACAAATCAAAAGAATGTCTACCTCGCTTCTGTTGCTTTCTTTAAGGCTGCGATATTTCTATTTTTTCTTTTTTTGACACAACCCTGGTAAACAGAACCCTTCCACCCCATTGCAAAAACTAATAAAACAAAAACATGATTATTCAACAAATTCTACAAACTACTATAATAATACTTTGTTTAATAAATTAACGAAAATCTTTCATTATGAAAAAAAAAAAAAAAAATACGAATAGAATCAAAATGTTGTAGTCGTAGTATAATAATGCGTTCACGATACGCGTGCTCGATAATCGGGACGCGGGAAAAAACGGCACAGGTCCTGCGTCGGCGGGCGTTCGAGCCGTACTAATCGCTGCCTGCTTAGGCTTTGTATTATATTCTAATTTAGAGTGATTTTAAAAACGATATTATGTCTAAATATATGAACTGATTTTACTGAAATGTTGGAATTAGTTTAATCTATGAACATTGTTTATATTTACATTGAATTTTTAATGTAATTACGTTTTATTCAAACCAAAAATCGTGATAAAACAGCGACATAGAACGTAAAAATTGACTTAATATTTTATTTTTTTACTAATTAATGTTATTAATCATGGAAATTCTGGTACATGGTTGGTTGACAAAATTATATGTCTGATGCTTTGTGTATTTTTTTCGGTCAAATTTATAAATATTAATAGTAGATATAAGAGTCTGAAATTGACTCTGCGTTGATTTTTTAGAAAAGTACTTGTGGGAGATTAATTACCACAAAGTCAACAAATTAGTTTTTGGAAATGTGTTACATGAAGTGTCAACATTAAAGACTGGTCTATTTTTTACATATATTCAACAATGCCGGAGTATTACGTAATATGGTAAATTAGGCGACTAAAATCTTAGATTTACGCGTGAAAACGTGAAATGGCTCTTAATTAAAAATAGACGAGTCATCGTCTTGATTTAAGGCTCTTGATTTATTTAAAAGTCTTTTTTATTGAAATTGGGGATCTATTATTTATGATGCAGATTTTACTATTTGAATTCCATGAGAAATAGCCTAAAGTTGAGAAACAAAGTCGTGAAAGAGCACGAAGGAGCTGATGACTGGGCGACTTAATGTCTTCTGGAGAGAAATGGCCTGGGTCGGGAACAATGAAAGGGATAGGCAGTATGGTCGATAGGCTACAGCCTTTACCTAGTAGGCTAGCTTCAACAATAATAATCACACTTATAAAGGCGAAAGTTGATGAGCGTAATGTGTCTCACTATCAACTGTAGGACCAGTCTTTTTTCGTTCATTTATTCCTATGTTTAGCAGTCTGAACCTAAACCTTTTTAAGATAGTGGGATAGGAGTCTAATTCATCGTACCACCGTCCTTCTGCAGATCTTGGTGTTTGGGGCTCAATTTGTGAGGTTTAGTTTTAAGTTCACTCAATTCTCTTGCGAACAAAACTCATAATATCTGGGTCTTTATTTAAGTTCTACTTAGTGATTAGCCCATAGCTAACCTACGGTCAACCTTGAATGTAAATGTGTGGTAACCGATTTTTGGACCTCAATCTAGGTGGGAGGCTGCACGTAACCATAGCAACTGGTTCAACTTATTTGCCGTGTACTATGCATTTAATTTAATAAAATTAAATAATTTTTTATTAACAAAAATTGAATTTATAAGTTCTAATGCAATTTCGACTAATAAATAATTGAAAGAAAAAGAGGTTGTAACTAAATATTGTCAACATTTATTATGAAATTGTTTTTATTTAGTACAAGATAACTCCTCCCCTTGCTCGAACACATGCAGCAATCCTTCTTGGCATGCTGAGAATTAAGTTATCCAGCATTTCCTGCGGTAACCTGTCCCATTCTTGAATAACGGTTTCCTTGATATCACAGTTGACCGACCACTGCAAGGTCGATCAGCAAAGTTATCCACGCCGCGATACCTCCGTAACATGTTCACGACACAGGATTGGGATACAGCCACTCGGCGTGCTATTTCTCACGTAGAATGTCCTTCTTCGCCCAAAGTAACAATTCTTGCTCGTAAAACTTTTGATAATCCCCTCGGCATCTTTTTGAAAGGACTCCTTCTTCAAAAAGTCCGAAAAAACGCTTGAATCAAGTTGGTCAGATTTCTGAATGAGTGTAAACAAAGATGTAATCTCTTTTTATACAGAAAAATAATTGATATTTTAAATTATTTTGTTATTAAAAGATTTGATTTTTAAATGAAGAATCTTAGAAACAAAATAAAAAAAACGTTTCATTCTAATTTAACAAAAACGGTTCGTATTATCAAAGTGATCTCAAACTTTTTTGATGTGTGTGTAATGATCGGTGGTCAGTCTTAACTAATGATGAGGACTCACATGGTGTGAAAGTCTCGTGAAGAGCTTGCTATAGAAATGATCCTATGTAGTTAGGTCATAAGCAAAGCCTTGGACAACCAACACAAGTTACATAGAGGACAACATACTACACCCTCTGGAATTCCGTCAATGAACAAGTAAAGACATCCAATCACAGTGAGATTCGGTTTTATTGGTGATGTTACACTAGTTTAAAACAATCCATGTAATGGAGACCTAAACCATCTTATAAATTACTGTCTATTAGTGAAAACTGCATGAAAATCAGTATGTCATGAGGGAGTTTTTTTATGTTTTATAATATGTAAGAATACATACAAGATCAGAAAAAGAAAATAAATAGAAGTTAAGGCTCCACGGCGATGTAGCGATGCTTTAGCGCGTTCGCATCGATATAGTCGCGATGCTGTAGCGCGTTGGCAGCTCTTCTATATCGCATTGCAAATGCGACTAGCGCGCGTTATTAGCGATGATGTCGCGCGGTTACGAAACGCGTGACAGCATCGCTACAAAAAGTCGCCGCGGGCGAGGATGCCAGACTAGAGTCAAGCTCAACAGGGTCTTCTTTTCCCGCTAATTCTCCCAAACCCGTTCCCTTGGCCGTGGTTTCGCTAGATAGTAGATAGGGACAGTGGGAATCTCGTTAATCCATTCGAGGGGCCTTAGAATTATGCCCTTTGCAATGATTTCTCACAAAAATAAGACGAGATCATTATAGGCTTGTATCTAACATATAGATAATTATGATAGCACCATTGGAGACAATTCATGCACGGAGCAATTATTTGTATAGCCTACAGTTGGTGAAGGTTCGGATGTATTGTGTACTTGAGTTTTCGTTTATGAAAGCCCCAATGTAAAGTATAGGACTACCTAGGGCAAAGGCTTTGATTGAAGTTTTATAAAAATATTATTTTACTGAGTTTGCTAGTAGAATCTTACTGACCCATTTCATATTAATAAATTGTTTTTTTTTTTGTATATTGACTGCTCTATATTAATCTCGTTTGACCCAAACAATCCTAAGGTGGTCTCTACACTTACTTTTTGCAAAATTTTATACTCTGTTCATATTAGTGTACAATAACGTTTATAATATTATTTATTTATTAAATATTATATTTATAATATAATAAGTAGATATGAACTTTATTATTATTATTTATTTATTATATAATAAACTAGCTTTTGCCCGCGTCTTCGCTCCCGCTCTACCCTACTCTATTCTACATCAGAACCTACTCCTGATAATAACAAACACAACAAAAAAAGGATTAGCGAAATCGGTCCAACTGTTCTCGAGATTTGCGCTCAGCAACACATTTAGCGATTTATTTTTTTATATTGTAGATAAAATTATAGTTTAAAATCAGTACGTACCTAAATAAATCACATTCATGTCGATAGTTGCTCGGCAATCCAGTGTGTATTCGATTACGTAGACATACACACGATTTGCGGTTCCTTGAACGTTATATCAAGCCGGTGGTCGTACATAGCAGACAGTTTGTTGTATTGGTCATGTATCGGCCTAGCGTGTTCCAGCTAAACGTACATATGTACCGTGTTAAACATAAATGCTACGATTATACTCGTAGATGCAGCAAAACGCAACATATTAAATGAAGTGAAGATTTTGTTTGCACATCATAGTCTTTATACACCGTTAAATTTTGTTCGTTTTAATACCGTGGAGGGTCGATCCGGTACATGAAACACTATCGATTTGTAAAATTAAAATTAAAAAATAAAGTACCTTTTTTCTAAAACTCGAATTAATATACCTACGTATGTACGAAATTAATTTCTTTAAGTATCAAAACTTATTCTAATCTGAGTGCTAAGCGTGAGTTCGTTTTACATTAACGCGATTTATGACGTTTGGTGCTCCGATTGGCTCGCTCCAAGCTCTTAACCAATCAGAGAGTCAAACGTGGTAAACTTTTCGATGGCGTTAACGTATAAAGAACTCGCACTTAGCGCACTGTTCAGCTGTTTGAATGTAAAAGAGTAACAAAAATACACACACACATACTAACTTTTGCCTTTTTAGGGTTCAATTTTGTACCTCAAAAGGAAAAATTGAAACCGATAGGATCACTTTGTTGTCCGTCTGCCTGTTTGTTTTTCTTTCTGTCAAGACCCTTTACATCGGGAACGCGTAAAGGTATCGAGTTGAAATTAAAACCTTATACTCAGGTTTGCGGTCTCTGAAAAAATCAAACTTCCATGTTAACGAAAAAAAAGACAAGCTAATTTATCTCGCCAAAAACGTACATTTCGACACTCTCAAGAGAATCAAAATTTAGGAGGTACTTTCCTTTGACCTAGAACCCTGAAATTTGCCATGAAGCAAGGTATAATAGCACAAGTATAGGTTAAAATCTGAAAATTGGAAATTTGTAGTATGTCACAAAAAAAAAAACTTTTTCGTTCCGGAAAAATCTTCAAAGACCAGATTCAGAAATTGAACTATTTTCATAAGTTAGTTTGTACTGAACCCTGAACCCAGTTTTTTTTTTTAATATTACTATGATAAATAGCACTGATGATTACTTATTATATCTCTAGTCAAATGTTAATTTAAGCAACAGTAGTAATTTGTATGTTTTTCCATTTACCTCTTTGTGATGCAAAACAAAACATCACATTTTGAATTGACATAATGATATTTTGTAGTTTTATTGCGTAAACACTGTTTATCACATAAGATTTTTTTTAGGTAAGGAAATCATTCAATGACTTTTCCCACTCTAGGGAATGACAGGGTGTGTCATTACTGACTAAAACACATCAGTGCATCAGTGGCTTTTTGCGTTCTAGAGCCACAGTAACTCTTTCTTATTCTTTCTTGTTTCTCAATCATGGTACTACTAGGCCTCCTTCAGTTTTGCTGACATTTCTTTGAGGCACGATTGGAACCCTACACCTATGCGCCTTTGACGAGTCCTTGTAGGACGAACGGACAAGCAGAAATGTGGTCGATAATAACTCTACGACTCACTACACCTCGGGGCGTCTCTATTGACGGTGGTTGGGGCGTGTCTGTTTCCTTATCTCTTACATTACTACTGTTCAGAAGGATCCGAGCACTTCCTATTCCCTTTCGCTCTAGTCCGTGGCCTAAACTAGAGCTGGACACGAGAGTTCACCGCCGCCGACCACCTACAGGAGGACAAGGTGGTGCTCCGCATAAGCAGAGCAGGTTTCCACCGTATGCTCCACTGTGTCCATCAGGCGATCCATACACTGGTGGCATCTGGGCGTTTCTTCCGTTTAATAGGTCCTACTTATATGAAAGTTTGTAACCTGGCAGGTTTATTTTAACAACAAGTGAATAGACACAGCATCTCCTTAGCAATAAAACTCAACAATAGTATTATTATTATTTCTGTATTCTTTTATATTATCATATAAATTACATTTTAAAATATTTTAATAAAAGGTAATAAAAAACATTTTTAAAAACCTATAAAAAAACAGTATCCTAGATGGAACCTTCTAACTATACGAGCCGTGTCCAGAAGTACCGCTTTCTGAATCAAGCCCTTGATCCAGCCGTCTAACAAGAGTCTCCTAAATGTTGGTTAAGGCTTTGGCTATTAAGCCATTGGCTGACATGACTGTCGGTACTATGATTAAATATTATGAGCCTGTTGCGTCCCACTGCAGAGTAAATGCCTTCTTTCCATTCTACCACACTATAAACGGCAGATCCATAAGGTACCATTCAAACCTTGCGGCTGCAGCAGCTCATGTGGCGGTAGTACGTGCAGCCGCAGCCGCGGTCGGAATGGTTTCACAGAAATCCATACTACTACATAGAAAACCAGTCGAGCTGTCGAGCCTCGGCTGCGAGTGCTGCCACGACCTGCAACCTGCTTGAGGTTCGAATAGCTCCTTTAGCTACTTCTGGCAAAAAGAACAATAATATGCAATATATAATATTCCAAAAAAAAAAAACACACAACGCCGTCTAGTCCCAAGCTAAGCAGAGCTTGTGTTATGGGTACTAGACAACTGATAGACATACTTATATATTTCTAAATACATACATATTATAGATAAATTACACCCACGACACAGAACAAATGATCGTGCTCATCACACAAACATTTGTCCTGGGTGGGAATCTAACCCACGACCTCCAGCTTAGCAGTCAGGGCCACGAACCACTAGACCAGTCAAGCCATAATATCTAAATAAAATTTCGTTCATGATAAATTAACCAATTGCTGTATTATATCCTTATGACATTTTAAACTGAATACCTACAATGAGAAAAGCGTTAGTGTTGTTCGAGCGAACACCAAAAACCAATTTAGATTTTAATGCAGAATGAATGTTAATTCAAATTCGAAAATTGAAATTGGCATTACACGGTTGTCCACCGACTGGTATGTTTTCCACTTAACGAAGATGTCTTATGAAATTAATTTTCACGTTTTTGCTCAATAAAAACCCACTAACGGTACTAAATGGAAACAGTATACGTAATTATAAATACCTATACCTATCGAACAATATGGAAGAAGTAGTAATTAAGAAAACATATATTTACCGTTAAAGAAAATTTTCTGTTGTTACTTAGAGCGTTGAGAACGTTAAATTTGTACCTGAGGACAAGGGCGTCGCCAGCTTATGATCAAGGGAATATGACTATTGGAAGTATAGAGAATAATAAAAAAGTACTTTTTTAATAATAATATAAGTTAATTTTCTCCACAATATTAACTTCCAATTGCTAGCCTTGTATCTACGGTAACATATAGGATGGGCATTATATTGTGGGAGACTGGTGCCTAAATTAGGATCTGAAGCTGAAAAGCAAGCCTCTAGGGGGGGGGGCCGTAGCCCCCCCTGCCGGGGCCTTGGCGACGCCCTTGCCTGAGGACCTACCTACTGAATTGTTAAACCACCTTATGGCTTGTTAAAGGTATGGTATTTCGCTTTCTCGCTCTCGTATCGTATTTGATATTTCCCATCGTATTTGATATTTGTATGGAAGCTATTTTTTTTATTGTTGCTAGGTTCGCATTTGACCGCTATCTCACCTGATGGAAAGCGACGATGCAGTGTATAATGGAGTGCGCTCATTCTCTCTTGACTTAAAGATTCTCGGGTTGTAGCCATCAGGAAACACAGACTCCGACAGGGAATTCCACTCCTTAGCTGTACGCACAGTGAATGTGTTCCCAAAACGTTTTGCCATGTACCGGTAGTGCATCGTCGTACTCCTGGTCGTCCGTATCAGCTTTAGTGCACTATGAAGAAAAAATGGAATATTCTATGTTTTACCTACAATCGATCGGTATAAAAAGTGTGACGAAGACGCATGTCGCTCAAGTGTTGCCGCCGAGGTTATGTACGTCTCGCATCCATCGGATTTTCGCGACCCTTACCAAGTCATCGGCCCACCTTGTGAGAGGCCTTCCAATGCTGCGTCTTCCGATACGCAGTCGCCAGACTAGAATCTCTCGGCCCATCAACCAAATATTGTCAAATAAAATTTTTAAAAAATTATCGCTAACCAATTTAAAGTCCTTGAAATTTTAACGATTTTTTTTTATGGTCCGGACAATTAATTGTCAGTAAAAAACAAGTACCTATGTACCTTAAACCTATACCTAAACCTAACCCTACCCTCTCTGTACATAAAAATATGTCCATGGAGTTTCTTGCACGTTCTTCTCCATAGAGATCTATGCTTTGGAACGTGCAACTTATCTTTACTTTTTTTTTTGACGGACCGATATTTTGACAATTCAAAAGTAGTCATTAATGATCTATATGAAATAAACTTTCTGATTATAGATATTTTAGTTTAAAAACATGTAAATATATTCACTATACAGCAGAAGCGAAGATGTTAAAAAAAAAATCGAATAAAATGACACTTGAATATTGAAGCTTGTATAGGACTGTTTCACACATTTAGCACAAAGAATTTTTACGACATAGATAAAAGAATTCATGATAAACCCATGCAACTTGGCCAATAAATGTATTCACAGATCACGAAACGTAGTATTATTACACAACAAAAATTGTAATAATTGTTGCGAAACAATGCCTGGGGATCGTATAAAATTCAATGTTCTCATCGATATTAATAATATGTCAGTAATAAAATGAGACGTGACCTCTGATAGCAAGTGAACCGTGGTCACGACACTTAATTTTCACTAGTTTATACGTTCTACATAAGGCGTCTTGTGAGGTCCAATGCGACTATCGGGTCGTCAGTGGCGCCACCGTACAACGTAGCGACAAACGAGGAACATGTTAAGGCCTGGACAGACTATGCTTTATCAGATGTGCAACATCAAAAAGAATTTCTTAATCAATTTACATACCGACCTAACCTTCAAGGACATTCTCTGCTCCTGTTTTAGCATCACTGTTATCATCTTCCACTTTTTTTTGGTTGATTTTATAGTTTATGATCAATTTTAAGTGACAACTATACCATTATCAGGATAGAATGATGCGGGTGACAGCTGTCGGATTCATACAATGCAGCTACCTATCCTTTTCTTTCATCTTAAAGATGCATATTTTCGTCCTGCTGTCTGTGTGTAGCATGGGTAGGAACCCATGCTATGTAAAAAAGACATTACAAGAACGTAGACAATACTCAACACACGGAAGCTTTGATTTGTCTTTATTAATGGTAAGTATGTTGAAACAACAGGGTATTATTTTATACTTATAAGTATTGCTTGAAGAACAGTGTACAAACGAAGTCTTGTATTTGAGAATGTCTGTAAAATCTAATCACTAACGCGATCAGACTGATTTGAGTATTCAAATATGGACGTGAAGTACCCTCTCGTGTATCAACTTGCATAATACATCTTCTATTGGAATGTCCAATTAGACATTGTGTGATCTATCCGCGCCTTTACACTTCCATGTAGGTAAATGTTCACCAGTTGATTGACGTTTGATAAATAGCATGTGTTGACATCTTCTAAGAGAGAGTTGAGCATTGATAAGTCTTTGGGAGGTCGTAAACAAATTTACAACAACAAAATAAACATGACAATTTATCGGCTCGATAAAATACTGTGTGGTATTTGTTGATTTGTTTATTGTAATTATACAATAAATGAGTAATTATATTTTATGCCATTATTGTATTTTTATTGTTCTTTTTTAGATTACTTCTTTCGATACCATACCATTAGTTCTTATCAAATATATTTCATATTATTTAAATTATATATTTTATCATTATAAAGTCTATGCAGAAATTGCTCTAAGTGCTTTTTTTATAATATCACGTTGATGATAAATATAATAAATTCATTGTTCACAAGATCATTATTGAGTGATCTTGTGAACAATGAATTTATTATATCTGTGATACAAAATAAAATCTCTTATCAAGATTTTATTATAGATGATATCTGCGAAAGTAAAAAGCGAAATATGTAGTTATAGTAAATCATGTTGAGACAACAAATTGCAAGTGAAATGGTGTTGACATTTATTATTAGGTTATTATTATATACTTTCTTTTAGCACCCTTCTTATTCTTGTTGACGATCACATTTGATAAGCTGCGAAATCAACAAAAAGCTTGATACTGCACGCAGGATTAAAAATAAACAGCATATTTTCATAACACCAATTATGGTTTCTTTACGATTGATCTTTTCTGTTTATCCTGCAAAAGTTGTAGTAAAAATATAATTGTGTAGGGTTTCTAATAAAATATTTGTATATTTGCAAAACCCTCACAAAATTATAAGGTCTCTTAATTGATTGGTCAACACACGCTTAAAACCCATCTGCTGACCCGGAAAATGTTGCTCTACCATATAAACATATTATTTTTTCACATAAATTTAAAAAAGAAATCGACAAGTGTGAGTCCGACTCGCACAGTGAGGGTTCCGTGCAAACTATCTTATGTAAATAAAACAATTCCCGAATCAAGTCTCGAAGATTTCTCCGAATCAAAAAACATTTTTTTTTTTTTGTGACGTGACTATAAATTTTCAATTTTCAGATTTATTCCAGTCAACGGGAAGTATCCTATAAATTTTGATTCCCTTGAGAGTGTCGAAATAAACGTTTTTTTTGCGACATAAGCGGCCGTATCTTTTTTTTTTATTAACTTAGAAGTTTGATGTTCTTCCACGTGTCCCCAAGATAAAGGGTGTTGACAGACGGACACTAAAATGATCCTATAAGGGTTCCGTTTTTCATTTTGAGGTATAGAACCCTACAAAAATAGAAGGAGGTAGGAGGAAACAAAATATTCTACAACCTATTCTCAGATCTACTAAATATACACGAAAAATTTCATTAAAGGTCGGTCAAGCCAATTCAAAAGAGTTCAATAACAAACACTGTAAGACATGAAATTTTTATACACCGATAAATTTTGGTCGTTTTAATCCTGTGGAGGATCGATTCGGTCCATGAAACACTATCGATTTATAAAGATTAAATTAAAAAATAAAGTACTTTTTTTCTAAAACTCGAATTAATATATGCATGTACGAAATTATTTTCTTTAAGTAAAAGAGTCAATGACCTTTTAGGGAGTTGTCGATCGTTGCGTGCTAACTACCTACAGTTCATTGACCTCGATCAGCTGACGTTTACTTAAAGAAATAAATTTCGTACATGCGTAAATTAATTTGAGTTTAAAAAAAAGTACTTTATTCATTATTATCTTTACAAATCGATAGGGTTTCATGTACCGAATCGACCCTCCGCGGGATTAAAACGACCAAAATTTAACGGTGTATATTCGATTAGAAGATTACATATTTTTTATTATAGTATGTTTTATATGTTGATCGATTATTTTAAACGATAGTGGTCTTACATTACTCGTATGTGAAATAGCTACTCCATTTTATTTGGAGTTTCAACACTGACATTATTAATACTCGTATGTTAATCTTTTTGCGCAATAAACTTACACGTTACTTACTAAGTGCTTGTCAACTTGTAAAATATACCTAGCTGTAAAAGCTTTCCTTTTAACTTCAATAAGTCTGCTTCTATCGTTAATATCTTTCATACAACCAACACCGACGGAATATGTTAGTTGGGTTAGGTTAGTATAGTGCGAGTGACAAAAATGTCTCCTATAAACTTATTATTTTATACAATATTTTTCAAATACTTATCACAACGACACGAACAACATGTGTGGCGTTGTTGAAAAGGTATTTAAAAAATATTCTGTGACCTGGCGCAGAAATCCGATAGTGCGAGGACCGTTTTATTTCATAATGTTATGCAGTATGATTAATATAAAAAAAAACATCCAAAACTAAATCAAATTTCAAACACTAAATTAACACTACATAAAAAGTAAATAAATCAACAGTAAGAATCGCTAAAAAATAATCAATAAGTAAACAATCAAAGTAAAATAAATACTAGTCAATAATCAATAATCATAATCAAAATTCAATAAACGGTAGTCAATAAAATCAATATTCAATAATAAAAAAATTAAAATCATTAAGCAACATTAAAAATATGATTTCAAAAAAAATGTAAATAGCCATTACATTTCATAAGTAAATTGTAAATATTATTAAGTCAAATGGATCTCAAGAAGTCAAATAATACGTTTGGTATATAGAACGCGTAGAATCTCTAAAAAAAAATTTAGCAAACTATAAATGGTTCCTTGTTGTTTCTGCTACAGAACCCTAAAACGAACCGACGAACTAACACCGTGCATGTGACGTTATTAAGCAATGATTAGGTAAAAGTTAATCATGAACACATTCGTTATGCACAAAGGTTAGTTGCAGAACGAATATTATGATAATATTAATAAACTTGAGTGATCACATTAATCTTACATCTACCAGATAACAATGCAAAGTTTAATCATTGGGAAACAGCCACGAAGCTTCCTGTTGTACTTATCTAGATGTTTAATAGAAATAGGAGTTTTTGTAACCCTTGTGAATGTGAAACAAAGAACCAATGAATAAAATACCGGTTAGATTAACTTATTGTTTAAGGAATTGAAAGAGATCATTAATATAGATTAATATACACTTACTTTATGTTACATTGAAGGACTTAAGAGCGGCCAAACCGAGGTACATTTTCATACAGTCGTTCTTACGTGATTATGATGTCATTACACATCTTTTTCCAGATATTTTAGATACACCGATATCTTGTGGATATTATCTAGGCTTCTATAGAAATAAAAACATAAATTTGTGTAAAACTAATCAAATAAAGACCTCTGAAAATCTGCTATTTGACGTGAACTTTGGTTGTCCAAAATGTACTCATATATTAAAAATATAAAAAAGTACTCCAATAGAAGCTTTGCACATTTAATGGGGATTCTGAATGACGACAATTTTTCGCAAAAACTTTTTGGTTTTTGTTTGTTTTTGAAATATTCGTAAATCACGGAGTTACCGAATACCAACAGATTTTTCAGGCGTTATCGCTCTTTTTTCGCGTTGCCTTTTCAAACCATGCTCGACGTCGACGATAGGCGAGCCGGAATGGCAAAATTACCACAGTTTGAAATATCCATAGTGTAGTATAATCACTGAACTAGACGTACGACATTGCGCCACCGGTACATCGTAAACATCCCACCCACACGTACAAAGCGTTTTGGGAACACGATCATTATGAGTGCAGCTAAGGAGCAGAATTCCCTGCCAGACTCTGTGTTTCTTGATAGCTATAACCTAGGGCTCTTTAATTCAAGAGTATATTTACTCTTGCTTACTTCTAGACGAGCGTGCTCCATCGTCGGCCACATCATCGCTTACCATCAGGTGAGATAGTTGTTAAACGCAATGAATTATATTAAATGATTTAAACTAATGCGTGACAGCGATCCCGCCCGCTGGTAAGCAGTGATGAGACCGTATTTACTCTAAACTTGAAGACATCTAAATAATTATGTTAAGATAGAAATACCACAGCTGTTAAATTGCTCCAGTCCTTCGATGTATGCACGTATGTAACGGTGTTAACAGTGTAAGGATATCATTAAATTAATATCATGTATACAATAAAAAGTAGATAGAAAGCTCTGATAGATACAAAACAACGGCTAGATACGAAATTGTCACAGGTCAGGTCAAATGATAATAATAATAATAATAATAATAATCTTTATTTAATCTGTTTTACACATAGTTACATAAAATAGCCACAAATAAATCTTATATAAATAATTATGCTAATGCCCTAGAAATAACTTTGTGCTTATCTAAATGATCAAGACTTCAAAGCTTGCGAAAACGTATGTTATGTATAATTAGCGACTTTCCTGAGCTAGGTTTACAAAAACCTGTGTTTCAGGTCATCACTTAAACAAGACTAATCATAATGGGTGCATGTATACAGAACTATAGAATAACAACTTACGAACTAAACCTTAATCATAGTAAAACTTCCAAAAGGTTCTCTGTGTCTGTGTAATTGAGTTTCAATAAATACCAATGTGCTACATTTAATGTAACATAAGCTATATATATCTAATAATTTGTTGAGATTGTTGTACAAAAAAGGTCCTAAAAATAGTTTAAAATCGTATAATATAGTTGACGTACTGTTAGTATTTTACATGAAGTGTATAGCTGGTGTGTGGGAAATCTAAAAGGTCGGAAGGTTGCAACCTTTAGAATTGCTCTTTGAGCACGTTCTAGAGGAAGTAAGATAGTCTTTGCGGTACCACCCCATGAAGTAATACAGTAGGTTAGTACAGATTGACACAGAGCCCAATAAACCTGTTTAATTAACTTATAATCGGCTATGTGACGTAAGTTCTTAAAAATATAAATTAATTTACGCACTCTTGTGCACAGTAACTCGATATGTTTACGGAAATTTAGATTTGTGTCAATCGTAACACCTAGGTATTTTATGTGATCAGCTTTAATTAAAGTAGGGCAACTACAAGCAAAGACAGCATGCTTGCAATTATGTGCACATGTTTAGGTTAGTAAGCGGTGGATTAACGTTTCTCATTGAGAATATATTTAATTATAATGTATTTAGTTTTATCTATGTTTAATGATAGAAGATTTTGATGAAGCCAATTTGACACGATATTAAAGCCGTTTTGGGCATGTACATAAGCTTCTACCCGGGATTCAGCGGAAAACAATAAAGCCGTGTCATCCGCGTATGATAATATTAGTCCATTACGGAGAACTACAAAGGTACCTTGTGGTATTCCGATTACAACAAGTAATTTAAGTAACAAAAGATAAACTAAATCTAAGTAAGTATAACTAAGTGCTATGTGCTAGTAAATAAACTATTTGTGGGCGCTCTCAGGCGCCTTCATAGTCTATTGAATTTATGTAATTAACCTCGGCGTATTTACGTGCCGGACAGTCTACATCACCAGTCTGATGGTCACACTTCCTCTTGAAACGCTTACACGTCGCACATTGAGGCGGAGAAGATTTACTGCTGCACTCCTTGTGGGAATGCCCTGTCTCTCCACAGTGGTTGCAAGTAGGACTGGTTTCTCGGCAAAACTTGGCTGCGTGACCGAACTGCTGGCAATTGAAACATCTTGTAACGATTGTGAAATCTTTCACGGGGCATGATGTCCAATTTATAAAAATCCGGCCTTTGTTAATTAGGACTTTCCTAACGGTAGCGGGTAGTTCCAAAATATAATTGCAGGTAGGAAGACCCTTCTTACCCGACTTATGGCTCAATTTGACAGTAGCAAGGAAGGACTCGCGAGTAGTGTTCGCCAATTTATCTGCAAGGTTCTGCTCATAAATGCAGTCAAATACTTCCTTTTCAGTCAGTGCTACTGGAACTCCAACGACAGCAATCCTAGGTCGACGTTTAGGGGCTTCTTCTACTGTAAGGCCTGACGATGCCAGCTTTGTGGAATTCTTAAGCTTATCGATATCGCCTTTGCTTTCAGTGCTAATAAGAACACCCCCGTTTTTAACTTTCTTTAGGCTACGGACATGAAGTTTCAGTTCTCCCGGGGATATTATTTGCTGCACAAGTGACTTCGTGTCCTCGCTAGTTTTATTCTTGTCGCAGGGATAGATGGTCACAGAACTCAAATTTGCTGGACGGATGAAAGTTTCGGAACTCTTTTTCACCATGCTAGCGTAGGAACAGGCGGTAATGTCAGAAGGTGTTAATTTATTAATTACCGCCTCTTTGATCACCTTCACAGTTTCCGTGAGGTCCATTTGTTCCCTTAAGTGCAGTATTGTGCTGTGCGCTTGTATAGTTTTTTGCTTAAGCGCCTGGTAGAGGACGGCCATCTGAGATGACCCACTGGAAACTTTGTGACAAAGAGCGTTGACACGGAGCTTTTGCTCGTTGTTCATTTTCCCGTCTGAAATTATGGTGCAGACCTCCTTGAGAATGGTGTTTGTTGACTCCAACCATTTCTGGACCTCTGACGTTGAAATTACTTCTTCTGGTAGCTCGTCAGCCGACATGGAAGGAGCTCGAGGTGGTGTTTGCACCCGGGGTTGAACTGGTTCTGGTTGGGTTGGAGTCGGCGGAGGGCTTCGTCGTAATAGTTGGCTTCGCCCGAATGGGCTAGCTCCTTGGTTAGACATAACTAACACAGATATACTACGACTATAAAATAATTAGATCATCATGCACAATCTAGTACAATCACTTTACTTTTGAACTGACACCGCAAATAATTTAATAGTATTAATTGTTCTACTTAAGTTGTTTTCAAATAATACATAATTATTAAATGCAAAGTACACGTCTACTAGGTCTCGCGTCTCGTAAGCGAAGCATGATGGTCAGAGTTCATCTAAAAAAAGGTGTTTATAAAAAAGTAGAAATAAATTATTACTATTAACTGTTCTTAAATAACTCAACCAATAGTTTTTGAACTTTAGTTTTCGACAACTCTCCTTTTGTTTTTAACATTTTAATTACAATTAAAATGTTTAAAATAAAAGGAGAGTTGTACTATAGTACACCTTACTTCATTGTTTAGCCCTTACGTTGTTTATTCTCGTATTTTAGATTAAAACATTAGGTAGTTTACGTTCAAGAATCTTTCATATAGATTCTGTTGATGATGCCAAATTATTCTCTTTATTTTTAAGGGTACAAAATCATGAAATAACTTCTCCTGGGTCCGTAAGTCTACCATTTTATAAATTCGTCATTCCAACACGATTCCATTGTGATTTTGCTAAAAGTTCGTAATCTGGTAATTCATAATGGCGGATCATTGGTCAGTGGTCTTGTAATAGAATTGTGGTACGAGCTGTCTTACAACGAAATAAAAGCAACGACTGCATATTGACGTTCTAATTGTAGATCACTGATCAAAGGAACTGTCAAAATGTTTGCAGATTACTGCATACGTTAAACATTATTTTGTCATTATGTACGAGATTTCCATTCTATGCCATTTCTTTCAATGAAGTGTCAGAGGTTGATCATTGGAAAGTCATGCGCTATTATGTTAGTAGATTACCAAACTGATGAGTCATCAATGTTTATTTACCACATAAATTAAATTAAAGATAATAAAAAAAAAAAACTACAGCAACAACGTGTCTCACGGCCGTGCTAAATAGGTCCAGTTCAGCATGATGCTAGACAACTACCATGACTCCCGCAGCCCTGGTTATGCTGGTAATATCCTTGCGTGATATTTATGTACCCTATACTATCCCACGGTTGGGCAAAGAGCTCCCCCAAATTCATCCAACTATTCGTTGCGTGATTACATGTAATTTAATTGAATCAACATTCTTTTGTTTTTGACTGGAACCGGAACGAATAAATAGGAATACCTTTGGTAATTTATGTACATGTAGGTACGTATCTACTGCGTCCCTATAAGTATATACACATGCCTTTTTTAGATTTATAAAAATCTCTAACATCCACAGCCTAACTTCGCCTGCAGATCGGCATAGGCCTCTCTCTGATCTCTCGTGCCGAGATTTGGTTCTGGTCTTGATCTGAACTGAAAGGAAATGAAATACGGTTGCCTCCTTCTACGAAGCAGTAATATTAGACTTAAACCCACACCTGTGTCTATTAATTACGGTAAGAGTAGGAAAGAAGGAAGTGTCCGCACTGTCTTGTTTCGAACTACGACCTGAACTAGCGCCCGGCGCGAGAGGTCACCAAGACCGATCGCCTCCACGAGAACACAGTGGTGCTGCCAAGCGGGTTGCATGTTCACGACATACAAGGCCAGGCACAGTCGTTTCTTTCATCTGAATCCGAAACCTCCCGAACTTACCATGTTCGGTGAGGACCTGCGTCGTGAGGACGCCATGGCACCACAGCATGGGCATTGGATTTGTGTTGTGCCTTGATTAATGACGAAATCTCAGAAACTATTACACCTACAAACTTAAAATGTGGCAGGTAGGTTCCTTATAGGGTATAGACAACTACAACTACAACAAAACTCCATCCTTATGGAGGTAAAAAGGGGGTTAGTTTAATATACAGGTTAGAGATAGTATAATATACAGGTTAGAGATTGAAAATACGTGGGTAGGATTATAGAAGGATGCGGTCAAATCCACAATGCAACGTACATCTGCAGCCAATTTATTTCTATTTAAATTTTAACTCAATCTGATTAGATATGTTCTGTACACGTCACGTAATCTAATTAGAACAAACATTAAGCCAAAAGGGTATCATTTACTAAGGTCCAAGACTTTACTGGATTAACCTAATTATGAAACACCATCTCATGACCATGACATGATAGAGAATATACCGAATTCGTTTTGGGGTTAATTTATTTTGGTAATATAGACCCCTATTTATCCACACCTCTCACACAAAAGGTTGTAAGGGGAGAAGTGCATTTTTTCAGGGGAAGCGTTTTTTAATTGTTAATTATGAAAGTGACTGAAAAGTTGAAAGGAAATCGTTTGTCTTGGTATGGTCATGTGAAGAGGAGGGATGAAACACATGTTACTAAAAGAGTTCTGAGTTTACAAGTAGATGGATGAAGAGGAAAAGGGAGGCCGAAGAAGAGATGGATGGATTGTGTGAGGAGTGATATGAAAGAAAAGGAAGTTAGTGATAGTGTGACGGCTGACAGGATAGAGTGGAAGAAAATAACGTGTTGCGCCGACCCCAAGTAATATGGGACAAGGGCAGGAAGAAGAAGATGAAAGTAATTTGTGAAAATCCTTTTAACCGGTGTATTTGTATTATGTAACCAATATAATCAGTGTAAGATCACAGTACCGGACGCTAGATGTAATAAGAAACAATTATATTTATTTTACATTTTTATAATTCAAGTGTACTCGAAAAATATGTTACGATTTTATGCGTTGGAGGTATCGCTTTACAATCAAGTAAAACTAATTGCTTGAGTAAAAGTAACGTAACAATTTATATTCTACTCAATTTTTAATGAAGATTTCTAAAACAAATAATGACTTGGTAAGAAATTACTCACCAACATGTAATTACTTCTTTATAAACACGGGTGGTTATCAAATGAAGTCACAATGTGCAATGGTGGCTAAATAGTAACTGCCCTGACTAATAAGTTGTAGGTCGTGAGTTCAAACTCAGCCGGGCAAGGTAATTCATTTCATCACCACTGCTCTCAAACCGGTGAAAAAAACATAGTGAGGAAAACGTCCTGAAAATGTCCTAGAACCAAAAATTCGAAAACATGTCTTCAACTAAACCGCACTTGGCCCAATGCTTAATTTTGCACCTACCACAATTTGTCTCTGCATCACCCCAAGGTTGACTGGTAGAAAATGCCTTAAGGCATTAAGTCCGCCTTTGTACTGTTTGTGTGCATAAAGAATAAATAAATAAATAAATGGTGGATTACTGCCTATTCCCTCTCCTAGAGAGGCTTGAGTCCCAGCAGTGGGAACATTGCTTTTTTTTTATAAAGTCTCAGAACTTTTTACGCGGGAAGTCATCAAATGATTTCTCTTGCTCTTGTTAAGTGTCAGACTTTTGCTGATTGAAACCCACAATGTCCTTTAGTTTCCTTTTACGAGAGCCACGGTAACTTTATCGAACATTCTCGCAGCTACTGCACTATTATTTAATTTTCTTATTCTGGCAAATTCAATCGCGAATAATATAATACATACAACAAATTATATACTTACAATATCATGTTGTGAAGATTTACTGGTATTCACTAACATTTTATTGTTGACGCGTACGACAATATTATTGTTATAATTGTTTAATTAATTAAAACAGCTTCTTATAACTGTATCACATATAATGTGAATTCTTTATCAACTACGCAAACAGCAGGGTCAAGACACAAGTTTAACAGAAAAATAATTTGCCACAGATAAACGACACAATTTATGCCTTGTTTTTGTAAAGTTTAGACTCGACACAAGAAAAGATTGATATTATGGAAAGATTTAAAACAAGAATTATATTCATTAAGCTGCTATACTCTTCAATAAACATGAGTAATTGAACAAGAGTAATTCCTGTGTCCACTCTGGGAATTCTGTCTCAAACATGATTTACAATGTCAACCAACAAAAACAACTGATTGCAAATATACGTGATTATAATTATGTACGCGTTACATATACATGTAACATATTCAAGGTTTTCTTTAAGACAGTTGGTATTCATGTAGGACAAGAGTAAATATTTATTCCGGGTATATAAGATAGGCTACTTTACGCAACATATCACCGGAAATGGGACAGGCAGGTAATTTGAAACTTTAAAATAAAAGTAATTTAAAATATTACCCCCTGTTACAAAAACAAAGATGGCGCAACCGTAGTACCGGTGCGGTGGTGAGTTTACGCTTCGTTTGTCACGTAATATGCGCCGCCCAAGCCTCTAGATAACACGCCCTTCAACCACCTAACTTAACGATTGGCCCTCATTACAACCACCGGCGCCGAAAATATTCGGTAGGCAGCCACATACACCGGATTGTTACAATCATACCTTGCGATTAATGCCATCATATACGGTTTAAGCTGTAAAGCGGCTCCCCCTAGCCGCAGTTGTTTCTATTAGGGGTTTTTGTGCATGAAGCTGACCAATTAGTCGTCGGATAGCATGTTCGGGTGGCAGCTATCGGCTAACATGGACGCGTGCGGTTCGCCGTAATAGCGCGTTGCCGGCTCGTAATGTGTTTTTGGCGTGCCGCGCCCCCAACCACCCTACCTACCCACCAATATTTAGGACCTGTATCGTACCTTTTAAAACTTCGTCCATAACCCGAGATTGGTCGTTGCGTGCGCCCATTTCTATATTACGACGACGAATAATTAGCTTTATCAGATATCATTTTTACGAACATAGTAATTTAATAGTAGCATGAAAAGCGTACTTTGTGTTGGAAGCGGCCGTTCCTTTTTAATCATTTCATATTTATTGGAGTCTACTTGCTGAGTTAACGAGTTCAATTTCAGTCTCTTAAATAATGCGATCTTAGTCCTTTTCCTATCAAAGTTCATAAGTTTAAAATCGAACTCGGTCGTCAAAGTGACGACACCTAACATTTTGACTAGATAAAAGAAACATGATCTACTTTTCTCTGTGGATTATCTCAGGTGCGTTTTTACACACAAAAAAAAAACTGTCACCGTGTATTAAGAGTGTCTTTTAAATTTCATAGATGGTGGATTACAATGTTGAGGGAGTCTATGAAGCGTAAAGAAAAGGTGTACCTACTTACGTCTATTAACTCAAAAAATATGGCACCGTGAAATTTTATATGGGTGCGGGCGATGTCATTGGTAAATTTCAAACTGTAAGAGAAACACTATACTCGTTGGCTTGTCTTTACGTTACGTCATGTTGGTGAGGCCGGTATGATCACTCAGACAAAAATTCTCTTGGTATACGGTTACGAGGTTCTTGCTTTGAATTATTATTTTATTAGACAAGAAGTAATTGGAAAAAAAATGAATATTTAACTGAGAAATGATTAGGTATATTAGAGGAAATTTGAAAGCGGCCCCGGTGACTGAAAAGTTGAAAGGAAATCGTTTGTCTTGGTATGATCATCTGAAAAGGAGGGATGACAAATGGATGTAGAGGAAGAGGGAGGCTAAAGAAGATATGGATAGATTTTGTGAGTAGTGATATGAAAGAAAAGGGAGTTAGTGATAGTGTGACGGGTGACAGGACAGAGTGGAAGAAAAAAGCGTGTTGCGCCGAACTCAGGTAATATGGGATAAGGGCAGGAAGAAGAAGGGAAGAAGTAATTGTTAATATGCTGGTACCTAAAACTGGTCTGTAAGTCTTCTTCTTGTTCTTTTCGAATCGATGGGAAACTCGTTAAGCTTTTTGGGCCCAGTAAGTGGCTACGTTAGTTGCAGCATCGCTGGCAGTCATTAAATCCTCCATAGTGCCGATGTATAGGCACTTATGGCACTCTAACATGTGACTCAAGTTTTGGACAGGGGCACCGCATTCACATAGAGTATCCGACGGGTCTATAGAACCATATTTTGCCAAGTTGTGTTTGCAGCGGCCTACCTGGGTGCGTAACCATCTAAGTGCTTTCCATATAGACCACTGCAATTCACGTCTAGGCTACAGATGTAGGCCTGTAAGCAGGACATCTTTTTATCTTTATACCACTTCGCAAACGAATCGCTTTAAATTAATTATGAATGCTTCCGCAAGTAGACAGTTGGCTTTTTACCAGAAGCCGATATTTGTTTGTCCCTATTGTAGAAACTGCTTCGGCAAGATGGCAAAGTACACCTCGGAAGAGTACCCAACTAGGATAGAGCAATACTGTGACCTCGTCGCGCCCTTCATTACTAACTACGGCCGTATGTACGTCAGCAGAGGGTGGCGAAGTCCACATGGTAGTCATGCGGGCCAATAACTGGCCGAGGGAGCGTAACGAACTGAAAAAGTTTTGTTTTGGTGTAGGTGGTTGAAAAATATCGTGTTTTTTTGTTTATTTACATAAACTGGTGCTTGACTGCAATTATACCTGATGGTAAGCAGTGATGCAATCGTTGATGTACGGCGCACTAGTTTATTCTAGCACATGAAGACCACAGCAGGCAAATGGTTCCAGTCCGTGTGGCTTTAATAATCAGTACATAAGTGTTTGGTGGGTTTTCATAAGTAAAAAAAAAGTAAAAATTTCTCCACTAATATTATAAAGGTGAAATATTGTGAATGTGATGGCAAGAAGAAGAAGTAACAAACATTCACATGTTTGTTACTTCTTCGCTCTCCAATGATGCAACGGATTTTAATTAACCTTAGCAAATAGTTAGACTATGTTCTGAAATAACACATAGGCAGTACAACACAAGGCATAACACAAAATAAAGGTAACACGAACCAAAAAACAAGAAGCCAAAATATACAGTTGTACCTGACGGCTGTACCAAAACAGGCAGCTAGTGAGATACATAAAATAAAAACTTGTCTGAAATAATTTCGAGGATGCCTTTGAGCAGCAATTTGTATTGTAAATTAATAAAATACATCACTCATATCTACAACCAAAAGTGATGTAAAGCTTGTGTACAAGTTTGTAACGTGACTAAAACATCACAAAACAGATTGTTTCAATTAAGGTTAGGCACTCAAAACTCTCTAAACTATCGCAATGTTTGCACTCGCTAATAACAAGCGCAATTTAGCCCAATAATGTAAATAGATTTCATCGGTTTAAGCGAGCCACATCACCGCGAAATCAGGACACTGGCTCCATATTATCCTAAAATCCATTAGCATTAGCAATTACACTGTCGTGTTAACATACTAAATATTGATTACTTAAAACTCTAAACACGTAGACGATTAAATAAAAATTTGTTCGTCAACGAGTATAATCTGAGAACCTGCAGCAATTCTTACAGTTACTACAGTAATCGAAAAATCGCAAAACCGTTTGGCGATTGAATTTTTATTAAGCTGTAAGGTACAGCACTTTTACGTAAACGGTCTAATTAAACACGACAGAAACATGTGCAATGAAATTTTAGATCAGCAGAGTCGAGGTTCATTCGAGACGCTAGTTGCGAGCGGCCAGCATTACTCTTTTATAGTGCTGTCTATGGTCTAGGCGCCGTACATACCTGATCTTACATTTATTTTTATAAAATGTTCTATTCTTTTTAAATTTCTTAGGTGTCTGTAATATTATACTAAAGCTGACTTTGTAACGGACAACATTTCTGTTGATCTATTTTATTATTAGAATATCGTTTAAGTTAGAACGTTTCGGTTCAAGTATAATAACATCGGATTTTAAAGTAATGTAGCTAAATGTTCTGCTGTTTCAAATATTTTTAACTTTTAGGTGACATGAGTTTTTTGTTATTCTACCAAATTCGTTATTTTTCAAGAATAAACTATAAAGAGAAAATGAGTATGAATGTGATGATGTATATTAATGTGATATTTGTAAGTATCTAAGTAATATATTCAGTACCTTAGTAATTAACCTGAATGACTGAAAATCACGTTAAACGCGACCTTTTCTTCAAGATATAAAATTACGGTGCTTTGGGGCTACCGGTGTTTTGTTGGTTTTGTTGTATCTGATATGATATGATCATCACAACACGATCGCCCTCCAGTTGCAGTAGGCATTCCTCTTGGTCCTTTATTTGCACGGCACACGGTTTGACATTTATTTAAGGAGCAGTTGATTAAAAAAACAAACATTAAACTGGACATTACCTAGTCGCTGGTACTGAGAACATTCGCTTTGCGAATGTTTAACCGCAAGCGTTTGTTACACGAGCTTTTGCCACGCAAGCAATATACATTCACGAAACACAAAGCACACGCACGTGAAAATGAACAGGCAAACTGCTCGCGACGGTAATCATTTCACGAATGAATGTTCGTTAGGGAACAAAAGCTCACACAACCAATGCATAAAGTTCAGCCTGTATGTCTCAATCAGACGAAGGGAGTTCGTTAGCAGCGATTTATTCGTCACAAATGAACACACTTTAAAAAGTCGCGGCGAAAAGTGTGTCAGTCACACCAAGCAATTTGCAGATTTTTTCGCGGCGCGATGAAATTGGCAGCGAGTATTCGCTTCAGCCGGAGCTTTGAACTTCATTAGAACAAAAATAATTCAATAATATACAAGCAAAAAAAAACGGTTTCATGGATGACATCTATGTCAAAAAATGATCTTAGTGCAACACAGCGAACATTTTTTTATAACTTTTCGAACCATTGCGACTCTTTTTCCTTTATTTCATTATTATGGCTCTCAATTCACGCCCGCTCCCGGTCCGCCCGTTTTTATGTCGGCCTGTGAATCTACTAATATTAATACACCGTTAAATTTTGGTCGTTTTAATCCCGTGGAAGATCAATTCGGTACATGAAACACTATCAATTTAAAAGATAAAATTAAAAAATAAAGTACTTTTTTCTAAAACTAGAATAATTATACGCATGTACGAAATTAATTTCTTTAAGTAAACGGGTCAATGACCTTGTAGTGAATTGTCGGTCGTTGCGTACTAACTACCTGCAGTTCATTGGTCTCGATCAGCTGACGTTTACTTAAAGAAATAAATTTCATAACATGAGTAAATTAATTGGATTTAAAAAAAAAGTACTATATTTTCCATTTTTAATCTTTACAAATCGATAGGGTTTCATGTACCGAAACGAACCTCCGCAGGATTAAAAGGACCAAAATTTAACGGTGTATAAGTATTACCAATTCAAGAGGTGTTAGGTTATTAAATCATATTTATCATTTTTGACAGGATCTGGGCTTCCCCTTAAGAAACCGTGGTTTACACAAAATTATGACATTGTTTTGGAACTATTACGAGAGAAAATGTAAATAAAAGTTGTTTAATGCAATAAACTATGAATTGGTACATAAAATTTAAATAACTGAATGAACCGCAGCACCATCGGATTACTTTAATAATAACGACAGACTGTACGAGCAATATTTTTGTGTTTATCTCATTTTTATGAGTTTAAGTAGGAAGCATGAGGTGGCGCGAGAGATAGGGATTTAATTGAAGGCGAGGCGTTGGTGTGAGAAGGGAGGGTAGCCGCAACCGCCCGCCGGGGCGCAAGCACGCCGCGGGGATAGCAAAATAATAAAAAAATGAACTTGCAGACCGATCCCCGCGAGCTCGGAAGCTGTGAAAGTGGCACGCCGCGGATAAATGAAGCTTTTTTGTTTGTAGAATACGCCTAAGCTTGGCGTCGCTCCACTTTCGTATTGTCACTCGAATTCTATGGATGTTAGTTCATTCATAGCCTTCTTCGCAGGCGTCATTACGTTTATTTTACCAGTAGTTATCCCTTGTTCTCTCAATTTATCATAAGCTATACAAACAAATTTTTACATATTCACCTTTGCAACAATTCTGTGTTAACAACAACCCATAAACATAGACACCAAATAAACGAGATTTTCTATCATATTTATAAACGAGGATCTCACTCAATGGGGATCGAGGAGGATTAAATCAACATTGGACTTAACAATGGAGTGTGCTAGTTAATTTGGTAAGGACTATTGAATAGTGACCATATATGTTGAGCTAAAGGTTCAAAATCGATTGCTTGTATTGAACGACAAGGGGCACTGCCCGTCACTTCTGCGATTTAAGTGACAGTTTTATTAATTTCCCTCTACTCATCCCTATTTTCCACCCTTCTCAGTCTTCAATGCTCCAACAAAGGCAGCATATGGTACCGGCAGTGTTTGCACGATGCTCCCTATCTAAAAGTTAGATATAAAAATGAATAGTACGAGTGTGACTTGTTTTCATTGAATAATTTTTCCAAGCTTGTTAATAAAATAACCTATGTCCTTAATTTTATAATCAGTCTGCATATTATTGTAAATTTATCGTCAGGTTTTAATGCAAGTTTTTAACACTTTTGCTGCCAAGAAAATTTAACTATTCGTTTGTGTGCCCATAATTTTTCTAAGACATTGTTATACGTTGTTTTCATGCCCAGGACCAACTCTAATATGCATAGTAAACCGTAGGGGCTTGCAGGTTCAAAAGATTTTTTTAAAGATTTACCGTGGTCCTAGAACGCAAAAGGTAATTGAAGAAAGGTGGATTTTAGTCAGTAAAACTCAAACACGCCCTCTGGTTCCACCCTAGAGCGGCAGAATAATAATAATAATAAGCTCAAAAAAAGTGTGCTTAGTAAAGTTAGATTTTTAGATTTCAATTATTATTATATCTTATATTGGTCCTTGGCATTGAAAACATAAAACGATATTAAAAGGCATCTACGAGTAGTTTATCATTTCGCTTTGGCTTTTAAATATATAAGTAAACAAGCGACACGCGGTTTATATAGATACTGCAGCGCAATAAAGATAGTACAATTCAAATAATGGCGCATGGTCCACCAACAAATGCGTACGTAGCTGTGTCTGAGATAAGCTGCAGCTTAACGCTGGCACAGCAGTCGATGGCTTATCTCGATTTCAATTATTATGCTGGCGCTTTCATTGGTTCGGTGTGGCGATCACGGAGCGGCCGGGAGGGCGCGCGATACGGATTGGGGCGGTCTCGATTCACGTTATCTGAAATCTCGCCCAAATCGGACTTTGCCCATTATACGCTTGATTATGTTCTAAAAATTTAGCACTGGCGTCTTTGCAACAGCTTCACAATATAAGCATTAAGCAATTTCACCTATTTTAAGTTTAAGTATGTATTTGATAACCTCACAATTTAATAACACTTCGTAATTATGTTTGATAGGTATGGAATGGACCTAAATGGCGCAAGAAGAAAAAATGCAACCAGGGAGACTACGAGTACGTTAAAAGCATGGCTGAATGAGCACAAAAAGAATCCTTACCCGACGAAGGGCGAGAAGATAATGTTGGCGATTATCACGAAGATGACGCTGACGCAGGTGTCGACGTGGTTCGCGAACGCGCGGCGCCGGCTCAAGAAGGAGAATAAGATGACGTGGGAACCGAGAAACAGGGTCGATGACGATGACAATAATAATGATGATGATGACCACAAAAGTAACGATGGAAAAGATGGACTAGGTACGTACCACATTTAGACAATAGTCACTGCAAAGTTATGCTACCATTTTTCAAGTAGGCCAATTTGTAACAAAAATACGGACTGCATTGTGGTTCTTATAACGAAATACGTAGCAACTTAGATACTTTTTAAAGAAACTCAAGTAGGTATAGAGTTAATCTTAACTAAAATTTATTTCTTTTTTAGATGGAAAAGACTCGGGTACCGGCTCTAGCGAAGATGGAGACAGACCACAGCAAAGATTGGATATGCTTGGGCAAAGAACTGAATCAGAGTGGTCTGAATCTCGAGCTGATAGCGGTCCCGAATCACCTGAACCTTATGAAAGGCCTATTCATCCAGCTTATCAGCATTTACCTTCCCGTGCTCCACCTGGCAGCACACCAGCATCAGCTAAACCAAGAATATGGTCATTAGCGGACATGGCAAGCAAAGAAGGTGAGTCACCGGCACCGCCATCGCCGGCATCTGCGTTTTACCAATCGGCAGCTGCAGCGGCGGCAGCTCGCCTCGCCCATCCCTACAGCCGCCCGGAGCTGTACAGAGGCTTGTACCCGCCGACTCACCCTGCGGACGTGGCACTCCTCGAGTACTCTCGCTCGCTGGCGCTGGCAGCGCCCGCGCCCGCGCCGCCCGCACCCTCGCCATCTTCGTCGTCCACGTCGTCGCTGGCCGAGCCACCTCCTCCACCACGGGCCTGACCACAAGCCCCCCGCCCGCCGCTGGCGCATCGACAATAATTTCGATCTCCCCCGATGAAAGCCGCGAGGGTGTACTCAGCCTGTAAATAGCGATAGACTAATATAAATATGTATACATACGTATAAATACGTGATAATAATTATTATGCACCGGTAGAGAAGCTTAGATTTGTGATAGTGGACACATGCGAGCGGCGCGCGAGCCGCCGCCGCTCGCGCCGTGAGGTTGACAACTCGCAAACGACGTCGACGCTGTGCGCGCGCCGACCGACCGACAATACTAGGTGCTATACAACCTTGCGACATGTTGCTGTAGTTATTATTGGAGGTGGTTAAACGAAGTGATTTCATTCAAAAATAGGTATTAATATGTGTTAAGTTTCTTATACATAGATAAACAACACTGTTTAGATTATTATTTGTATGTAGTGTAAATTATTATTTCAAATATTCTACTTATATTTAGTGCCTAATTACGTCCAGTGTTTTCTATTGTTTGATAGTTTCTTATAATATGTAACATTCGAATTTTAATATTTATTGATACGAGGTCAGTAGAATAACGAGTCGTTAATATAAGTTTTTTATCTCCATAATATCAATAATTTATATCAGATTTGGTGAGGATTTCGGAAAATCTGTAAAGTTTTTTCTAGTCAGAAGACTATGATTGTCTGTGTTACACATAATTGAAATTACATACCTATGTCTAATTAATCGACTTTAGTTACTAATAATTCCTCAGTAAGTAGGGCTGGCATGAACACGGGCAGTAAAATGTATTACACCATTTGAATGTTGGATTATTTTAATTCTTAGGTTCCGTATAAGTAAAAGAAAACCAAAAAAAAAAATAATGACAGCTGATACAGTTTCCTGAATCAGAGAACCCATTATATTGTTCTAAGTAGATGTAGTCAAAAACTTTTAAACCATGTGGGACCAACGAAACGTGAAATGCGGAAGAGAGTCGCGTTTCCTGCGAAATTAAAATAATTAGAGTCCAAATAAAAGTTGCTCGCTGCTGTAATACATAATTGTAGGAAATTTATTGTCACAATTAAAATATCTAACATTGCTGTTAACTTTTGTTTGCGTACGGCGGAACGTTATAAAAGTTGAACAAACCGTGTTTGTGTTACATACGCATAATTAGGTACCTAATTTCCATTTAATTTTGTGCCAACTTTTCCTATTATTCCTTAAACTATCTTAATTAATTTGATTATTAGGTACTATAATGTTTTTATTTTGCATTTATATTTGTGCTTTTAATTTTATTGATAGATTAACTTAGTCATAAGTGAAATAGTAGTTCGTAGAATAGTGTACTTAAATAAAAAGCTACTATTCCACCCATGGCAAGTAGAAGAAGAAAAATATCTGTTATTTTTGGACTCTATTTTCTTCAATCATCTGTCACGATTCAACAAACCGAAGCTATGACAACGGTTACGCTGCAAATCGGATTTTCTCTGGCATTATATTATTTTATATTGTATCGTAAACTTTCACTTCTGCAATAACAAATGTGCAGCGTTATTAGTTGACATATTTATAAAAATAAATAAAGATCTGATATTAAAATTTTAATACAAATGTGATATACAAAATATTAGATTTTTTTTATGGCTTTGATGTTCTGTTTTCATAAGCCTGATACTTGATTCAATGTACTTACTCGGCGTTTCGATGTTGCCAGCCCTACTCGAAGCGGAAATTTGTCTCATCTGTAGCATTTACACAACATTCGTCTTCGTAACAATTTGTCATAACTAAATAAAAATGGCCTTGTATAATTGTAAACGTTAAACGAATGTAAATTCACATCTTCGATTTGTTTTAAAACATTGTATGATATTTTTTTTTTTCAATATTGTAGAGACTGAAAGTCCAAAATTGAGTCTATAGTTTTGTACATACATCACTGTTGTAAGTAAATATTGTAATAATAATGTGAGTATTTAAGAGAGGTAAATGCAATAATTTTTCTGTATTAGAAACCCTTTTGATGTAAATAAAAACACGGATGAAAAAGACGTGAATCTTCAATGTAGTTATATAAACAACGAAAATATGTATATTCGACTATATACGATATACGAATATCTTAATGACAATGTATATTTTTCATTAAACAAACGTACCTTACATTTCTGAATTCACATTTACTGTAATATTATTGTAGCGTCAATGTCATTCAGAGAGCTGTAGTGTCAGAATCTATTGTAATTTTTAGGTAAATGGGTTTAGTTAAAACAAAATAACTGTTGATAAAATTATTACATGTTGTCTAATTTTGTTAGCTTCAAACGTCTTTTAACCGTTTTCCCAGAAAGGTGTGTGAATAGATGCAATAAAATTTAATACAGAAATATTTGTTCGTTGTTTCAATCATTGTATTCCCATACTAATTATATATACTATTATAGGTGTCTTCAAAGCTAGAGTGAATAGGCTCTTAATAAACTATTGCACCTCACCATCAACGATTGTATCACTGCTTAACATCAGGTAGCATCGCATTCAAGCACTAGTTTATATCAATTAAAAAAGAATATATTCTGATCAAAATACGGAAGCAAGAAAAAAAAATATGAATTTAAACTTAGTACAAAAAAAAAATATTCTTATATAAATAGTGACTTTAATAGGTATACTAAAAATGTAAATTAAGAAGATTAAGAAGCTCTTAGTCAAAGACAAAACTGCTATAAATTAGAATAGGTTTAAAAATTCAAATTAATTCAAATCAAAATATTTAATTTCATAGGCCTAAATGGGTATAAAATTTCAGAAGCTAGTTCATGGTGGCGACTAGATGTTTCTTTTGAGGAAGAACTGACAAGAAGTTCTACACATATTCTTCAAAAAAGATATTGTCTTTTCCAATTAATTAATGGGTATTAGAGGACAGTGTATAAAGTGGATTGAAAAAAAAATCTATGAGTCTGCAGAGTCTAAAGTATTGTCACAATAACATAAAAAATATACTATATAGGGTGACTGGTAATTAAGTGACCGTTACTTAAACACGTGTTTGTAGTCATGATAGCAAAAAACTTTTACTATGGAACGTTTGGTCCCATAGTAAAACTTGTTTGTTATCATGACTACAATCACGTGTTTAAGTATCGGTCACTAATTACCAATCATCCTATATACAAAATGAAATAAAAGTGTTAACATCATATCATGATTATACAATGTAACGGAAATTATAATAGGTTACCATATTTTAAGTTATGATAGAGCCAATTTGGTTAAGATTGAACCGACGTGCTGATTGCGATATCACCGAGAGTCGCCTCAACCGGTCCCCAGGTAAAATCAACATTTACTCTTAACGTCCGATTGTTCTTTGAACTGACCTACTGACATTTAAATTCTCACACATACAATGTTAGTACCTATGACAGAAGAAAAAAAATACCAGAATTAGGCCCCATGGTTTGTATACTTCACCGGCTACTTGTAGAATCCGTTAGTTTACAATAAATCTAGTGAAATTTTGTATTCTTTTCTCAGTAAGACTCTAAAAGATTTAAGATGAAGGCGCGTGAGTTCATTCGCAAGAAGTTGGCAGAATAATTACAGCACTGATTGGTTGGATTTGTTTTTCACAATAACATTGCTTATTTATATGTATGTATCAAAGTATGTATTTCTTATTGTCTTTTCTAGACAGAAAAGAGACAAATATAAAAAATAATATAAATAATTTTATTTGTTGCATCTACCATGTTAAGTTTCTGCACCACCCTAAGGTCGACTGGTAGAAAATGCCTAAGGCATTAAGTCCGCCATTGTACAATAAACAAGTATCAAACTTTGTTAACTTTTATTGTGAACTAGGTGACCCGGTAAACTACGTACCGCCTAAAGTTGATACTTTTTCTTGAATTTTTCCATGTTTTCTCATCGTTTAAACCTTCCCTGGAGTATATATTATATTTCATGAATTGGTTAAATCGGTCCAGCTGTTCTCGAGTTTTAGCGAGACTAACGAACAGCTATTCATTTTTATTTATTTTAATGTTAAGGCCCTAGCGCCCGAGGTCTCCCATATAACAGTGACTTCCTGAAGCCTACTCCTCGGTAATGGCTAGGTTAATAGGTATAAAAAATAAATATGTTTAATAAAGATTCATGTACTACATTATCAACATAATTATGATTTTTTCGTGCAATTAATACTTTTGTCTACAAAATATCTCAACATGATACTTTTTCGCTTGTTTTCCCTACTCCTTTCAAACGGGTTTGATCTTTAGAAATAGGTATGTTTAAAAAAAAAATTGTGTTCTTCAGAATGAAGACTCAATATCTAGCAAAGAAAATGATTTTGAAGGTCAGCAGGGCTCTATGTAGGCGCACGTGGCCGTACGAGTTTGTATGCATTTAACTCCGGCCAGATGTTCAAGGGCCTATACGAAACAATTACCGCGTTTGGCTCTCTGATTGGTTAAGAACATGGAGCGGGCCAATAGGAGCGACGAACGTTATAAACGTGTCCATCGCGTTAACGTAAAACAAACTCACACTAGCCACACTGTGCCCAGCTTACTGCCACTTACATTCGGCGATTCTTCAGACTTTGTTCATAACTAGGTACTAGGCTAGATATGATGAAAATATTTGTAGTGTTCCGGAACTCGAAAGGAAAAAACAGAACTCTTATAGGATCATTTTGTGGTCAGTCTGTCTGTTAAGACCCTTTATCTCGGAAGTATTGAGTTGAAATTAAAATCATATATTCAAGTCCAAACATCCAGTCAGTGCAGTGAAATTGTCTCATTCGCTCTGAAACGCATGCGTGCTCTTGGCTGAATAATTTTCGTGTTCAGGGGATGTTTGATCACTACAATTTGTCTGACTACTGAAATATAACTTTGTAATAGTTATATTAAAAACGTATATAAAAGTAAAGTTTAATTATTCTTTGTGGAGCTTTAAAGCGTTTGACAGAAGTTTTAGTCCATAGAAAGTGTCTGACACTTATGAAACTACTTTAGAATAATATTCTACAAAACAATAAAAAACAGCCATAAAAATTTAAGTTAATTTACTCTTATTTTTAGTTCCCTTTCTCACTTGGTACCTGCCCATGGCCCCAAAGGAGGACCCCCACAATCACACAGGTATTCAAAGCACATGAGACGCTACTGAGAACTTAAGGTTTCATCTATGTGAAAATAAGTTATATGTCAGACAGCTCTGGGATCTTAGTTTATAGTGGATAGCTCATGTTGCATCCATGTTACTACTACATTGCTCGTAGAACTGATTGTCGGTGGGCCCAAAAGGTTCTAGAGTAGTGACTGCGCACCAAGAGATGTAGCATTGGAAGGCCTACCACAAGGTAGACCGATTACCTCGTAAGAGTTGCGGTGAATACGAGACACACAGAACCTTTCATTGTGGCGACACTTTTGGGAGGCATTATCCAACAATTGTCTTCTTTCAGCTGGAATGATGATAAAGATGATGATAAGTAGGTGTGGCAATGCTGCCAGTCTTCTGGGTACGTTTTCGGATGACAGCGATGTGGAGGAGTACTTCGACGCCTGAGTGTAATGGTGTTTTTGTATTATATTTGTACATATATACCCGATATTCAAGATTTTTAGAGAGGCCAAAAAAAATAGATGGATGGATTGTGTGAGGAGTGATACGAAAGAAAAGGGAGTTAGTGATAGTATGACGGATAGAATGGAAGAAAAACATGCTGCCCCGAAACTAAATAATACGAGGCAGGAGCAGGAAGATGGTGACGAGTGTAACAAATAAATGATAATCATATAACTTTGACAGACCTTTTTGGTTAGTGGCTTACCCTGAGCCGGAGTTCGTGGGTTCACTTTCCACCCAAAACAAATGTTTGAACATGATATAAAGGCAGGAAGAAAAGAGATCTACCCAATATTCATCACATAAAAATAACAGTAATCGTGATGATTTGGGGGTCTTCGACGGTTTGATTGAATTAATAAGATGTTTTCGTTAGGGTTCCGTACACAAAGGGTAAAAACGGGGTCCTATTACTAAGACTTCGCTGTCTGACTGTCTGTCTGTCACCAGGCTGTATTTCAAGAACCGCGGCAGCTAGACAGTTGAAATTAACACAAATTATGTACTTCTGTTGCCGCTATAATAACAAATACTAAAAATAAAATAAATATTTAAGGGACCCATACAACAAACGTGATTTTTTTTCCGTTTTTCCAACGGACTGTACGGAGCCCTTGGTGCGCGAGTCCGACTCGCACTTGGCCGATTTTTATCTATCTAGAAGGAGAAACTGACTCACTGACGTCAACGCATAACCGAAATTAGTGGGACTTTGAATGTGAAATTTCGCACAAGGATTCTTTTTATGACGTAGGTGAGAGTTAAGAGAGGATTTTCCAAAGTTCACGATAAATGAGGGGATGAATGAGGGTTCAAAGTTTGTATGGAGAAAACTACTTACACGAGGGCGAAACCGCAGGCAGCAGCTAGTTTGCTCATAAATGCAAAGGCTTGACAAAAGTTATACAAAACAAACTTGGAATCCAAGGCTTTGTTTTAATTTTTGATGGCTTCCCAAACCAGTTCAAACAGGCTTTCTGACTGCACACTCACCCAATGGTAAGCAGTGATGCAATCGATGATGGTGAGTCGCACTAGTTTATAAAGAGCCTGTCCTGCCCTTTCACTCTAGCCTGGAAGACACAATATTATAATCGGACGGGAAGACCACAGCAGGCAAATTGTTCCAGAGCTTGGATGCAGGCGTTTTAAATGACAAAGCGAAAGGCCTAGTCCGGACCAACAGTTTCAACAACATAAGGGTGGATAATCACCGATCATCGGGTTGTCCGATTGTAGAAAGACGGAATCAAGTCAAGCAATTCCCACTCTCCAAGATGTTCTTCATTTATTAGTGAAATTACTTCTCTTCTGAATGAAGCGAGAATGAGTGTAGGCTTTTACTGACTAAAACCCACCGTTTTCAGATGCCCATTGCGTTCTTGGGCCTCAGTAACTCTCGTATAATCCCACAGGTTACAAAGCTAACGGGCCTGTTCAATTTTGCTTAAAGTTCTTTAAAGCACGTGTAGAACAAGACGTGTACCACATGGCTTGGTCCATATCGGACGGCAAGCTACTCATCAACTGGACACAAATCATGCTGGGGCTTGACAACTGCAACAGGTTCAAAAATATTTCAGTAATAATTTATAATCAACCTTATAATGTTCCCACTGCCTGGACTTAGGCCTCCTCTCTAGGAAAGGAAATGGGGCGTAATACACCACGCGAGTCCAGTGCAGGTTGGAGGATGTAACATGTTTTCGAATATTTAGTTCCAGGATGTCCTCACACCATTTTTGGACGTTTTTCATCACCGTTTTGAGGGCAGTGGTGATGAAATAACTCATGACCTAACAAGTTGTTAGTTAAGTAGGGTCGTCAGGTTGTTTCCTCCCTCTGTTGCCCCGTAGTATGAGCGCATGACGTTCTCGTTAATGGATTGAGTCCATCGCATGCGCTGCACACTTCCGCCGGGAGCTGAGACCCTTTCAGAAGCCGGTGGGCCTCGAGGTCCTATGCCGCTCGGCGACCGACGTCGTCCCCGTCGACGCGCAGGTGGTGGTGTCTCGTGTGTACTCGTCGCTGGAGCTCGACGCAACTGCCGCGGCCGGTGTCACAGCACTCACGATGGGGCTGGATTCCGGCGGCGGCGAGGCGGAGCTGAGCGACGAGGTCGGAGGTGGTGGGCGTGTTTTTCTAGCTGCGGCTGAGTTTTTTCGTAAAACCTGAAATACCATGTAAATACTGTATTCAGTTTTTCTTGTATATCTGTATTAGTTTGCTGTTGTAAGGGAGATAATTTAGCATTCAACGAATAGAAGAGCCTACAACATTACAATTTGGATGATAGCAAAAGGATAAAACAATAATCTTATTTTGATCGCAAAGTGCCACAAACAAAGTAATTAACGAGTATCATGTAAATATTTGTGAAATATGTATCAAAGTAACGAGTACCGCTAATGATATTCTAGTCTACGATATCTCATTATGATGACTACCCTTGACCAGTAGTAAATATACCTACTTAAAGTGTAGTGATAAATCAATCAACGATTACCGGGACACTCGTACGCATAGTTACGATATAGCTCATCGCACCATCCGCCCAATTAAACATCAAAGCTCTTCAGCGGTAAACACTTTATTATGAATATGCACAAATTTTCATGAACGTAATTGGGCCGAAGTCTAACAAAATACGCATAAATCATCGATGTGGACTGCTTTGATGTGACCGTGTCCGGACTGACGTCACACCGCCGTCTGATATGTCGTACATTCATTATTTGCTCACGTATACTAGATGAAAGGCGACCATAATATAAATAAACAAATCGTGGAACAGCCTATGGCAACGTTGACAGAACCTTATGACGGAATTATAATGGAATTCATGAGAAATACATGCACTCGAATTTTGTTAATATATTTCAATAAATTTGTTAACGATACACTTGTAGCTAATTGATATTTGTGTTTAGAATGAAGCGTGAAAAATAAGGGGAATAAAAGTTCGTAGGCAGGCAGGGCTCACGCTGACGTCATGGATCTTAAGTGCGGCGCTCAATCAGTAAATTAATAGATGGATGTGATAGGTCACCACAGAGTTGATATAATTTGAAAATTCTTTCAAAGATAAAACTGCAATAAATATAAAGGGGATAACCGAAATCGATGGTCGAACTTTCGTTTACGGCTTCTGTGTAAGGAAGTGATCGAATTTGTTCATGAAAGATTATACTTGTAGTTACGAGTAATTTCAAATTTCCTATGAGCAGAAACAGTACCTGAAATATGTTTAACAATTTTAAAATTTGATATCCAATCTAACCTCATGAATTTTTTAGGGTTCCGTATCTTAAAAGAAAAAACCGGATCCCTTACAGGATTCACGGCGTTCCCAACTACCGCACGACGCAGGTCCTTACCGAACACAGCAAGTTCGGTAAGTATCTGTTCCGGATTCGTGCAGAGGAGTCGCCCGGATGTCTCCACTGTACGGAACACCCGGAGGACGCGGTGGAGCACACTTTAGAGGTGTGCCCTGCCTTGGCAGAGCATCGCCGAGTTCTCGTGGGGGTGAGTGGCGGCAGCGATCTCTCTCGCCGGGCCTTAGTTCAGGCTATGGTCCGGGGTGAGGAGGGATGGCAGGCGGTCGCCTCATTCTACGAAGCAGTAATGTTAGGAAAGGAGGAGGCTGACCGCATCAGGCAAAGGCAACGGGGCGCACGCCCCAGCTGCCGCCGGGATTCTGATCCCGATTTCCGGCCACCGTAGGCTCGGGCTTGCGGACGGCAAGTAAGAAAGAAAGAAAGAATAAAAATATTTTTTTGAGCATAGATACACACAATGTTGAAACTACATATAGACACGTAAAATTCAAAAGTAAATTAAAAGAAAACTAACATTGTGTGTCTCCCGGCTGCGCCAAATAGGTCCAGTTCAGCATAAATGCCAGACAACTACGAGGTGGTAGTTGCCTGACGCTGGTTTTCAACTGAACCTTATTTCAAGTGATCGGTTGAATAGGTAGCTCGCTGTCCGACCGTCCAGTAACCGACCGGACCGAGCCCAAGTCGTTGGCGGCGCGTATTGTTCCCGCACGCCTCAAGGAGATATCAGCAAACCGTAGAGGTCCAGCCTGCTAGCGGCAGGGTTGAAGCCTACTGGGGTCATGTGTCGGCTTCTAAAAGCAAGGCTTGGCCCCGGTACGATAGGCAACGAACGAACGGGGTATGTTTTTAGTCAGTAAGAGTCTGACACTGTTTCCCGCTCCACCCAAGGGCAGGATTTGTCATTGGATGATTTTACCTACCATAAAAAAAATTCTTACAGGATCACTATGTTGTCCGTCTGTCTGTCTATCTGTCAAGACCCTTTATCTCTGGAACGCGTGGAGGTTTCGAATTAAAATTAAAACCATACATTTGAATCCTTGAACTGTGAAAAAATCAAGCCTCTAGTTAATGGAAAAAAGATGTGTTTATGTCGCAAAAACGTATATTTTGACACTCTCAAGGGAATCTAAATTCATAAAGAAAGAAAGAGAGAAAGAAAAACATTTATTTGAGACTCGCACAGGACAAAAAAAAAATATATACAACAACAATACAAAAACTATAAATAGGTTTAACATATAAAAAAAAAAACAATAAATAAAAGAACACAAAAAAAAGATTGAAAATAAAAGACCTGTGCGAGGTCAAAAAGGCCCCTATCTCAGCATATGCTGCTTTATTACCTAAAAAAAGGAACCCTGAAATATGGCATGAAACAAGGTCTAATAGCACAAATATAGAAATAAATCTTAAAATTTAATTTGTAGTTACATCGCAAAAAAAAAAATTTTTTGATTCTTAAAAATCATCAAGACTCAATTCGGGAATTGAACTATTTACAGTAATTAGTCAGTGTGCGAGTCCAACTCAGTCTTGCCCAGTATCTCATCTGATTGGATCCGATGATATGGTCGATGCTGGAGTACGCTTGCCTAGAAGAAACTCATTCACTATTGACCACCCCTGGGTTGTATACGTTTTGTTTCCTGCCAGAATTTCACTTCTTACATAATATGCACGACGAAAGTTTTCCACATTTTGTGTTTATAGATGGGATCTTCGCTTATGTCCTGGTATCACCATAGATCTAGTGGTCCAATGATGGAACGGGTTAGCCAGAAATAAATTGCCCAATTCCAATACATACTCCCGAAAAACCAACAAAATATCGACAGGCTTGCAACTCGGTGTCGATGTCTGATACTTAGAGTTTTGATACGACGAGTGAAAACTCCTAAAAAGGATTTTAGAGGTATGCTGCGTCTGGCGTCGACCAGATGTTCTTCAAGGCTCTTCTTGTGACTAACCGGAGGTGCAGGTGTTTAGCCAAGGTTACTGATGAGGCTGAGGGTGATGATCAGGTGTAACCAAGTAGGCATGCTGGTAAGGTGAGGTTCTAACGATACCTCATACTATGTCCTGTTCCTTCAAGTAGATTAGGAGCTATGAGGGACATATGAACATACTCACATACATAGCCTGTCAAAACCATGACCCTTCGTAATCGGGTAAAAACTACTTTCCAAACAAACAAAAAAACTGTCAAGTGTGAGTTGGACTCGAGCGCTGAGGGTTCCATAAACTTTCCTAATGAAGGTATCGAACATTTCTAAAGATAAACTGTACTGAGGGAGAAACTTAACTTTGCAGTTATAAAACTGTTGCCCATACATCAATATAAATTATGTATGTCGCGGTTTATAATCGCATAAAATATATATTTTGTGATGTTTACAAAAAATATATACGGATTTCTTTTACTTGTGCTGCACGGAATTACTTTTTGACAAATTTTAGAATTCTAGGTCAATGTTCCCTATAGGTTTTGATTCCTTTACAAGCGTCAAAGTATACACCATAAATGGAGCATAAACGACAATAACATCTTTAGATTGTGTGACTTAGAAATTTGATTTTTCCCTACTCCAAGTGATAGTAGACCTGTGTATTTGATATTACGGTCAACAATGTGATTATGTTTTTACCAACTGAGGTACGGAACCCTAAAATATTTCATAATCGGTACAAAATTGAGGGAGAAATCGGTAAACGCATTTACAAAAAACAATTTGAAAAAGTAGGTACCGAACATAGTACATACAGTCAAAAGTAGAACCTCCTTTTTTAAGTTAATTAAAAATAATTGTTATACGGTAAAATGTTAGATTCGTGATTTAACAAATTCCAGTGTTCTGCAATGTATCCTTACACAATTTTATAGCACTTAACAGCGAATGCAAAGTTAAATTCAAGAACGAATTAATATTCGATCGGATCGGACCTAATCAAAACACAACCGATTATATTCTCCTGAAAAGTATATTCCCTAAAAATCACGATCCAGAAACCGAAAAAAGCTGAAATGAATGTACTGTTACACTTCTTAATAAGTGTAGAGCAGTCGATCCAAGCTAAACTACGGACAAAATATTTTTTAGTATAAGTATCAGCTAATAAGAAAATGGCTCAGAATTCCCAAGGCCAATCAAGATGTTTATGAAGTGACTCATAGTGAATAAAGTAGATATTTAAGTTCATAATTCAATTACAAACTCTCACGCAGCAATCACGCATCATTGTCACCTCAAGATGCTCGCTTTGTTGAACCTTAACCAGGCTATATCGCCGTCATTCGGTCCACATAATAAAGCTATCGAATCGATTCATTATGTTAAAAGCAAATTCTAACGTGGCATCGCACTAAGTGACTTGAGCATTTCATTCAAAGTCGTGAGAGCGATATACGCTGACCGACAAGAACGTAACGAAAAAAAAGACGTATTTTTACAAAGGCCCTCAGAGCAACGTGTTGTGTAAATAGTCCAACATGTTTCTACAACAAAGAATTCTTAATAGCCGATGACGAGCAAAAGTCAACATAACAATCTACGGGTTGATTGCTCATAATTTTATGTGCACACTTGGACGGAGGTGCTTAGTAATAAAGCTCACTTCCTCGTGATTTAACTTCAACATTTACGAAGGCTCTCGAAAATTTGTAAGTTATGTTTCTGTTTATAGGATTAGCATAAAACATGGTTATCTATTGCATACCTGGTTACTAAAGCGTTGTTCGAACATCGCGATACAGTCTCATTGTACAAGGTTTATTTCAATGAAATAAGGACTTTAACAACTTATGTTTACAGCTGTTTTTTAGCTTCAAGCTCAAGGAGAATCCTTGAGGCAGGAATTCCGATTTCGTAGCGGCGACTGCTATGCCATCTAAAATATTGGACATCTCCATCTTGGTTGGTGTTTTGCTCTTTCTGTGGTCACAAACAATGAGTCGGGATCGTCAAGGGAATGTATGCATACTTTAAAATACATTAAAATCTTTCTCCCACGTGGATATGCACAATTTCATGCAAGTGAGTCGGCGGAGGTTGAATAACACGGAATATTTGTACAAAATGTTCCTGTGGCTTAATTATTTATTGCCATGAGAATCTTCCATAAACACCTTGTCTCACCAGTAACATAAGTAGTAACTGGCGAAAAAAAGCAATAATGTTTCCTGTATACACATCATAATCCTATTAATAAGCATACCTATTAAAAACTTAAATTTTAAGCTTTGCCGTTTAAGCTTATTTATTACCAACGTGGATTCCATCTTCCCCACAATGTTAAAACAATAGATAAATAAATTAGGGACAAGTCTTCATATTAACATTGAGTATAAAACCGTATTTTGCTTGTATCTGAATCGTGATCTGTTAAGGTTGGCAAAACATGATTATACTTAATATGAAATATGCATAATTTAAAATGCTTTTAGTAGCTATCGTCATAAGCTTACATGTTAATAAACATAATAATTAAAATAAATGTTCATATTAGTTAGTAGTTTCCTGTGTTTGTAATCGAAGTATATTTTTTCGTTGAAGGCTAAAAATACCTACCCACCAATTAAATTAAAAGCCATTGTACTAACGACAAAGTTACAGGTATTTTTGTAATCAAAACTGTGTAATACCTTTATAGAGATTTATTTTAAATACTGTCTCCAACCCTAAATGATCTTAGGAGCTTAGTTCGCTCCCACCCAATTCTACGGGGCATCTGAATGATGGCTTGTATTATTTTTTGTAAGCATGCCATGTCATCGGAACGATTGTGGTCGGTTCCCTATGATTTATCGATGTCCATATTACAAATACGACACAACATTATGCGATTCTTTATTTCTTCTTTAAGGCATATTAGTATTCCGCCAACAATCCTGTCCAGCGTTGGTTTTGTCATACCGGCTAAATGTTATTTTGTTGGAATTTCAAATAAACAATTGTTGTTGTTTTTTTTTAATAGGTTTTATTTACAATATAAATTAATGCGGGACTTCAATCAGCGCTGACCAAGTCGGTTGGCATATTTAGAGCGCTCATGAATTAAAACTTCGAGATTATGTTTTCTTACATTTCAAATACAACTTAATTTGTACGCAATAATTAAAACAATTAGGACTTTGTCCGCATGATCTCAGTATCTTTTGTATGCTTATTGATGTATTTTTTGTTGCATGACAATGCGATGAAACCGCAGATCTGAAACCGGAGCAGTGTTTAGTAAATATTAAAGACAATCGATCAATAGGTGGAGTTGGGGAATCCTTAGAAGTGCTCATGATAAATCTGTTTCAGCACGCATGGCAATTAATTGACTAGTGACACTCCATCGCATTGCTGCGGAGTCTTTATGCGGTCAAGCGGTAATTTGCTGCAGCCCCGCGCTTGTGACCAACTGTTACTTCAATATTATAGGTTCTATGTCAGCCAAGATGACGAAATGATTTATGGGCATACATATTTACGTACTATATCAATTAATGTGTTTGGATATCTTCGTCAATTATATTTTTTTCTTTTACAGCTATATTGTTTTAGACAGTAGAACAATGTTATACTCAGCTTACATTTTAAACTTCACAAAACCACCCACTGTGAAACAGGTCTCCATCTTGAGATTATCACACTAACGTTATCTTTCTCGTATTATAACTGAATTCAAATTATTATAATTATCTAGGCAGTTACCTAATTATACACAAACGAATGTGTCTTAAGATTCGCCAGGCACCCGTACTTAGTAAAAGAATAGTTGTTTTTATAATGAGCTAATGCAGGTAGTAAACAGTTTTATGTCTTTCTTTATAGTTTGCTTGAATTAACTAAGCACTGTAACACATTATTAAAATTTTTACTTCGTTAGTTACATTATGTGCGCCACGAATTTCACGCGTAAATATATGTTAATATATGTATACCATGATAAACATATACAACAAAAATAAAATCTCGTAATTATGCTAAATCTTTAAACGGGTCCGCGTAGAATCAGGGCGTGAAGTTCAAATTTTCATTTAACTGCGCACTTTGCGTTATTTGAAAGTGACCCTAAACCCCGCGTCCTCTGTGCAGATAATTCTTAATTTGCATATTAACGAGAAACTTTGCATCGGCAATACCGAAAAATTCCAGAGGTCGAGTGTGAACGGGCAGGTGGTGCGGCGGACTAATGCCGGAATATTTCTCAAATCCTGCAGCACTGTCGTCGGCGGCGACGGTATGTTGTTGCCCTTGATAGCTTTCTCGTTTCAGGGAGATTCATTTTAAAGGATTCTCGAGTACCGTAGCCCACGATTTAAATTTTTGATGGCAGTTGCCTCGACTACTAAAAATTACAACGTACCTACTTCCTAGAAAATTACAGTTTTCAAGCCACTATCACCACTACAAAAGAATACGATTCGTCATTGAGACATACGCATCCCTACTTGTGACAGAACTATCTAAAAGTACAAACAAACTTAACTGATCTTACTGGCAGATCATTCAAATGTGATACTTTCTCACCCTTTAAGTGTAATATATTTTAAAACAATATTTTGAGCGGCGAGTGCTTTAAAGCGTGTGGATGGTAATTACGTGAACAAACAGGGAAACAAAAATAATGATAACTACCATACGATATTAGAAACGGCTCATTAGGTCTTTAAGTTGAAATGACAGCTCTAAAAATAGGAGACAGGCGTCTTCGAAGAGTATATTATTATTTTATTTATTTTTGAATTGTCGGGGCTAAAAGAGAGAGTATTTGTAGTGGAAAGGTGGTGTGATGACAAAACATCTGTTCCGTGTGTGGGAGCCTTCGGCGGCTATTCCGACTAAATCGTTTACCGCGTCCGCGACACCCCGTAAACGAGCTTAATGCGATCGTCGATGACAAATATAATCTTTGCTCTAAAGCGAGTTGACTTGACACTGTTGTTATTCCGAGAAACGGAAAGATTTATTTTTACTCAAAGAGCTAAATATTCAGGTGAAAGATATCTGGGAGAGCGTTGTTTGGCCGACTCGTTAAATCTGTCGACAGAGTCGCGTCTTCTGTGTAATCGCGCCGTTGATACCGAAAAATCTGCCCGGATTTCATTGCTTTGATATTCAGTCTCAAAGAAGGAATAACATTTTATTAATAACTTCTAGCAAGCCAGTGTCAGAATTGTTGTGGCTAATCAGGACAGACGCGGCTTTACCGGATTAAATTTATTGTTACCTATGTAATTATCAGCTTTTAGAGTATTAAGCTAGGACTACATTGGGCACACGTGGGCTACGTACGCCAATCTGGGAGCGGCGGTCTTCATACATTTTATATGGCAACTAGACTTGTAGAGCTACATTAGATCCACGCCACGCGATGCGTGGCTACGAACAAATCAGGCGTGGCCCATGTGTGCGTAGATCTAATGTAGTTCTCGCTAAAATCTTGGAAGCTATGTAGGCACTTAGGTATTGCCTGCTCCGGTTAGATTCAGATAATACCTCGGCCCCCTACCGTGAAGATAGCTGTATTTCATACACGTTAACAGCTGCTGTAAAGCAATTAATATGACGACGTTCACTCACTTAGTTGTACACATAAAGAAATCTTATTTTTATTATAACTATCTTGCTTACATTACTTCCTTATTATCACGTTTTAGACATTATATTTAATATACAGCGCTAATTATGAACGAGTTCTTTATTACACAAAGTGAAGGCCCATTCACAAAATATCTTAGAGGAGGTTAATCGCCATTGTTATTTTTTAGGTTCATTTAGGGTTCTGCAAGTAAAAGATAACAGATCAGTTTTTTTTTAACAAATAAGTAAGACGTATGTACATTAGGTGGGTATACGTAACTACTCACAAAAATTGGATACTTATGTTTTATTGTCAATGTTCTTTTTTTATTTATTTTTTAACTGCCTATTTTGCTTAAGAATTTCGATTTTAGGACCTAACCTTTCAAGTTTTATGGCGGAACGACTTAGTTGCCTTCCTTGGGAATTGGCAGGAAGTGGTTTAAAGCTGAGAACACTGGAAGGAATTGAGGGAGACCTTTGCCCAGCAGTGGGATAGTATAGGCTAGATATAATAATAAGTAATATTTTGCTTGCTAGATTAATTCTAATGATCAGAACTGTGAAGCTCCAAGAGGACACCGGTGTCCGCCACCTATTGTCTTTCTATTGTGTCTCTAATTACGGTATTCAAAAGTTTAATAGTTACCCATACCAGAAAAAAATATATTAAATGTATAAAATTTCTCAGTTTAAGTCATTTTAATAATAATAGTTAATTAGCATGCATTTTTTTATGTTTAGGCTTACATTTGACCTCTCACTTGACAGTAAGCGATGATGTAGCCGACGATAGAGCATGCTTATCTTTATCTGTTAAAGAAAATAAAAAATAGTATATAATATAGACTAGTTTAATATAATAATCTACTATAGGGAACCCTCTCATCAATGACTTACCTATTACTTGACCAGTGCTCACTAATTTAATTAGCATAAATTGTTATGCTAGATAAACGAATCTAGACGTGTAATTTTATTGTCTTAGTTAAATGACGTGTGAACAGCGTCTTGTTAATTTTTATTTGCTATACAAAACCGTGTCCCTGGTCCATTACAAATTTTCACTCAGGAAGTTAAAACGAAATGTCATTGTACTCACACCCCTGATACAGTTAACTGTGTTTTATTTATCGTTTTTACAGAACTAAGACATGATTAGATAATACTATGACGTGTTAAAATACAGGTGTGCGAACGAGAAAAAGGGATGGAGCCATACATCCTATATAGCTCCATCTCTGTAACAGTTCAGTTTAGGTCGTCAAATTGATCGGGTCTCTGTATGCCAAATCAAATACTGCTACAGCGTAGATACCCTGCTTAGAAATATAGGTATCAACGAATTAATAAATTATATCTTCATTCAAAATTAGAACAGACTTTTGTTTTTATTCAAAATTAGAACAGTTTTTAACGTAAGTATAAACAACTTAAAAAGAACCAAAAACCATGAAAAAGTAATGTAATTAGCTTACCAAATGATCCATATCATCCCACAGTACCTATTTAACGTATTTAATTAGAACTACTTATTATATTTCAAATGTTTCTGACGACAAGCTTAATATATTCAATTCCGCCATAGCCTAAACAATACGAGCTTTATTAAAATGCGTATTAAAACATATCTTGGAACGAAACAAAGGTCGTTCACACCGGTTTGGTTCCTACAAAACGTGGTGTGGGACCGTGACCGTTTGCGTTCCCTCAATCATTTTAAAAATTTCCGTGTACCAACTTACAAACAAAAGTACTTGGACTTTTATCACAACATTTATCGAACGGCCACCTTAATACTACTTTAGCGTTTTGAAACAATCAATTAGCTTTTGCGATTTGCCTTTTCAATAAGCAAACACGTTCTTCATAGTCCACCGAGTAAAAATTTCTCAACACGGCGGCAACATTAACCACCTAACGGCTTGTCGTCTGTAAAAAATGTCTCCGTAAGTAGGTAGTTAAGAATCCGCTGTACCATTTATTTACAAGAGTGAATCAGTCTTAGAAAAACTAGCATTCAAAATTATTAATGGTTTGTTTGAATGGTGCGTCACGCGGTTCATTGTTGGCGCGCACTCCGTCCGGATGCGCTCGCTGACACTAATTATTCCCATAGTGCTTGAATGATAGATTGCCCTGGACAAATCACTTCTAGCCTCACTCCCAAACAGTAATAAAAAAGTCGTGTGATTAGTTTTTTAAGTCGGAGCCCACCGATTGTCAAAGAACGTGGGCTGACTTGTACCGTTTGTCTAAAAAGGTAATATGTTACTGTAAAAAAGACGAAATGTCCGCGATGGTATCTTACGTAGACTTGTGTCAGATTGGTAAGTTTAATCCCGTTCAAAATTATTATCTACTTAAAATGTTGATATTTTAAATTCCGTGACTAATCTCTTGTTTATTGTTTCCCTACAATGGTAAATCTATCTGAATGGGGATGTTTAAAATATATATTCATGCGGTAAATAGATCACAGCTGGCACACCACTTAGCGGTAACAGGTGAATTTTTAATTAAGAATTTGCAATCTTGAATGGCGACTAATTATGTACCACGCATGTGTAAACATCTAATTATGTCTGAAAAAGGAGTCGATTTAACAATACTTTATTTTAATTTGTAGACATTTTGTTGTGTATATATTATATGATACCGGTATTTAAGATATGAATGAATTACTAATACCGGTAAAAAGTTCTCGATTTGTAGTGTGTGAGTGAGAAAAAAGGTACTCGTACTATTAAGAAAAAAATGACGAGTAGTGGTTTAGGTTAGGTACCAATATCAATTTGCTAACTACTAGTACTTGTAGAGTTCAATACTGGTTTCTTCAGGATGCCGATATTCAAACACCTAAATTGAACAATATAGGAAACTCCGGTTGCAGTATAAAATAAAGGCTTTCATTGAAGTACATAATCTATCATCATCATAACCATTTCAGTCAGAAGAAGATGATCCACCTTGAGAGCGGCAGTTCTCTTTTGCGGGACAAGACAGACTGAATGTCCATTTCCAATTCAAAACTTCTGAAATGAACGGCATAGAAACTCGACGTCTTCCGGATTCTGTAACAAAGTTAATCAGAAAATAACAAAGGAGGAGATATAAGTATGAGCTGAATCTTCCACTACAAGGCCATTAGATTAGACAGGATCTTTCAATCACATTGGCTATCTGTTCTGCGTGCGTAGCTTGCCCACTTTCATCTTGAAATATTACAGTATTACGCCAACTTCCTGAAATTCTTTCTCAACCTACCTAACTGGACCATTTGTCTTAGGAGACAAATGAGAGTTTTTTTTTATGGTAGGTAAAATCATCCAATGACAAGGACGTTATTAGGCTTGGGTGTTTTATTTTGTACATGGTCTTTTACCATTTCCCGTTATAATACTTGAATATTTGGTACCGGTATCATGACCTTCTTTTACTTAAATATTGTTATTTTTATTAAATACCTCGAATTATCTGACCTCATTCGGTACTCTAAATGAGATCAATCAATTGGTAACTATTCTAACACATTGATAAGCATCAAATTCAATTCTCATCAATTTTTTTTATAAATTTATCACTTTGACCGGTAATTATTGATAATTTTCTCAAACTTATGATAAATATAACAACTTTTATAAAATGCTGTCTCCTGGAGCTTGCAACAATTTTATTATACAAGTATATTAGTGCTGATTTTCAACGGTATGTGCCATTTTTAAAGTGTGCAAATCGTAATGGATGACGTAAGGGTTAGACAAACTTTTACTGCCAAAAACCTCAAGGTATTCTGCAGCTACCTCTACCCAGGGCAGCTGGAGTGCTTGAGCAATTTGTCCCGAGTGTCAAACGTATTTTCAATATGATAATAGTTGAGATAATTCTATGATTTCTCTAAGGTATTTTTTTATTATTGTTAGGTTTGTGCTTGATAACTATCTCACTTGATGGAAAATGACATTGTGTTCGATGATGGATCTGATGGATCTACTTATGTTGTATCGCTGTGTTGTATGTCTGGTGGTCGTTGATGAAACGGGCTGGCAGAGGTTTCCGGTGATGAACTTACTTTTTATTCTGTCTCTCATTCAGTAAAATATTTCACAGGCATGCTGCATTCCCTATGATTAGGTACAGATGTGTAAATCCAAAGTGTTGGTAGCTTGTTACAAGTTTTAGTCGCTATAGTTTTGTTTACATGTCCCGGCAGATTTATAGCCGATATAAGACAAATCATTTTTGTATTATACCTTTTTATACGCTACTTGCCGACATCGCTGTGGGCTCGTTGTAGGTCTTATATTGCAAGTTTTCTTTGATTGTGGCATTTCTAATTCCAAATAGGTTTACGGGCAGTCTAGGACATTTGTACATATTTTGCCACTTTCAACTTTAAATGCATCTTAAGCAATGGTTTATGGTTTTGGTTTTAGTTCTAGTGGCATTTTATAAATCCTTAGGGTTAAGTGTCATAAATCTCGCACTTATCTTTGAAATCTTCTAACATTTTGTCATTACTGAGCAAAAAATCATTGTTACTTCAAAGCCAACACATCTATGACATTAAAAAAACCATGTCAAATAAATACCAATATTTTTCACTTTTACCAAGCACTACGAAACATATTAATAAAAACCGGTTAAAGTGATTAATATAACATTAGCTTCTAATAGAAGCTTCGCCCGTGTAAACGAACTCCTTGTTTAAAAGTATTCTATGTCCTATAATACAAGGACGAAAAAAAGTAGGTCTACTTGTCTGCCAAGTATCATCCAAATTTATTCAGACGTTAAGACGTGATGAAGTAACAGACCGATACTGTTACTTTCACAGTTATGATATCATTATACATACTTGGTTGCGCCAATTTGCTATGATCCGCGATTTTGTTTTTTGTAATTTATTTTTTTGGCCTAGCAATCCTATCCCTTCCGCTTCCCTTCCCCGCACGACCTCAAGAATTGGAATGACATTGACGTTTTGTGCATCGATTGTGAATGTGACCGCTCCGCTATCATCGCCCGCTCGAAATTACAAGAAAATTGACTATTTCGTGATCCAACCATTCAAAGAATCAACAATAGTGCAGTGTAGTGCAATACAGGACCTGGCAGTGGTTAAAAGTGCGAAGTCGAGGTTCGCCGGCCGGCGCCACGTGGAACCTTCGAGGTCAAAAGGTCAGTGTTCCTCCCTAATACATTTATCCCATTAATAAACGCCAGGCACAGTACCTGCATATTGTTAACAAACCTTAGATCGCTTTTTCAAACATACAGTCCATTAAAACATCAAGCTTATTTGCGCAACCATTACTTTTGGTGGTTACTATCGCTCGCGGCTTTGCTCTCGTTATTATTTTCGAACAGTATACTTTTTTCTTTATGAAAGGTATTTTGTGTTCTATTCTATACCACGATGATGATCGATCGAGTGGTTGGTGTGAAAATCTATCAAACAAAGTCACTTTTAAATTTACAATATTATGTTAAGATTAAGAACTTTGGATTACAATTATAATACAATTATTACAATTCTTATTTTTTTGAAGTTGTGTTGCCATAAGATTTTATATAAATTGCTGTATATCACAGTCAAAGGTTGAGAGAAATGAAGCTAAGGTGTTCAAAGTTTTGGGGAAACGCACGACTTAGGCAGTTGGGAAAGAGGGTCTAAAGATGATCCTTTAAGTTTAAGGTCACCGAGAGTTACGAGCCTTGAATCTCAGCCTCAGGAGTAGACTCAGACTCACATGCAAGAGTAGAACGGAATTTCTTAAAGCAACGCCAAAAAATGGTTTGATCGATAAAGAATCACTCAATGGCCAAACCCCTTGCTGACAAAATACCGAGCGGGGAAAGCGGAAGCGGGGATACCAGGTGGAGTATACCCAGCATAGAGTTGAATACATTTTGTTGGCGATGGTTGCTCCGCCAATGGTGCCTTAGTGAGACAAAGGTCTAAGAGCCCAGCTACAAAATGTTGTACTTATAACAATAAATACGGAATTAATAAAAAAAAAAATAGTTCCTCAGAATATGTACCGAATTTATCACTTAGACCATAACATTATGTAAGTTTGCGGAATTCTGTTAATCTGTTCAAAGTTACCTATTTAATTGTTCGAATAGATTTCGTGAACGATACCTTAATGTTGACCTATCAACCTCAAACAAAGTAACGGAGATAACATAACAAATCGCTTCGGTAACTGCGATACTAACTGAAACGATAGCGTCGATCGAGGCGGGGGCCGTACCGCGCCCAATGAAATATTATCTCTTGTGTGACTTACGAGTACTGGCCTCTCGACCAAGCATAATGACATTTTAGTATTACAACATTTTATCTACACGAGACGAAAAGTTCCAAGATAAGTTAAACGCCAACTGGTATATTGTTTCAGAAAGTTGACAGCCGATGTAATTTGTTAATGTCAAGCGGCGTTTGCGGCGGCAGCGACGTATCTGCGCCCGCGCCGCCGCGGCCCGAACGATCTGACGTAACCTAAAAATACACTGCGACATCACTTCGCCCCAGCTCCTAGCCTATCAGTCGTACTGATTTAAATAATGAGATTTATCATTTCTGTGTGCACAAACTCATAAAATTATTATCTGGCATCGTTCTATTAGTTACATTATTTACTAAAGCTACCGAATAAATTAGTGACAATAATTCACCTGTTCGTTTAAAATCCGTTCTATGTTATTCCATTATACTTAGTAAAAATCTGAATGATTCATTATTTATAGGTGTTTCTGATAAACGTCAAGTTGGGCCCACCTACATAGCTTATCCCTAATCTTATGCTAGATTTGAGAAATGATGAACACGATGATTGATTTTTATGCATAAGTAACGCGAATATTTAAAAGGAAAAATGTCTCTAATATTATTAATAAGTCTTTCTCTCTTACAGGTTAAACCTCTGCTTTTATCGTTTACCGTTATGACAGAATGAAAAAAAAAATCGCTCACCACACAGAAAAATACCTAGATTGCTTTACAAGGGGCCTTTAATTTTTTTTTTATCTATGTAAGGTTCCGTACCTCAATAGGAAAAACGTAACCCTTATAGGATCACTTTGTGGTTTGTCTGTCTGTCAGTACCCTTTATCTCAGGAACACGTGGAGGTATCGAGTTGAAAATAAAAACGTATTCTTAAGTTTGCGGTCCCTTGAAGCTGTGAAAAAATCAAACTCCTATGTTACGGCCACCGACAAAAAACAATACGGCCGTTTATGTCGCAAAAAACTATTTTTCGACACTCTCAAGGGAATTAATTCATAATTCCCAGAGAGGACGCCGGCGTCCGCACACCTATTGTCTTTCTATTCTGTCTCTAATTACGGTATTCAACAGGTTAAAATTCATAGGGTACTTCCCGTTGAGCTGAACCCTGAAATTTGGCATAAAGCAAGGTCTCACTGCACAAATATAAATCTGTAAACTATAAATTTGTAATAACGTCAAAAAAAAAATATATCCGGGATTTTTTACATAAGTTGGTTTGTACAGAACCCTCGGTGTACAAATCCGACTCGCACTTGCCCAGTTTTTTATCATAATTTAATGTTATGTAACTATATTATAGTACACATATTCTATGAATATTTGAAGTGTCTACCTACATATTACTTATAGTTCCAAAGACGCAACCATGTGACCGAGAGAAGGATATACAGGCAGGACAGACTTAATGCCCGGGTGTTATGGGACGCAGGACAATTCCCGGCCAACGTAAACCTGGAACCCATGAGTAGTTTGACGTTCGGTAAGGACCAAGCTCGTATCGACGGCGAGTTGCGTTCCACGCGCGTTTTTAGATGTTACCACGATTGAGAGCATATTAGAGATGATGCCTGTCAAGAATGTTCCCGTATTACCGTGGCTCTCACAAAGGACAACAGAAGAAACACTGTTTAGTCAGTTTATAACGCCTCTCGCTGCACTCAAAAGAGAAGTAATTTCACCAATGAAAAACTGGCCAATTACGTGTCGGACTTATACAAATCACGTTTGTTGTATGGGAGCCCCTTAAATATTTATTTTATTTCCTTTTTAGTACCTATTTGTTGTTATAGCGACAACAGAAATACATCATCTGTGAAAATTTCAACTGTATAGCTATTGCGGTGTATGAGATACACCTTGATGACAGACGGACAGACGGACGGAAAGCGAAGTTTTGACTGGCCTGTTGGTCTAGTAGTTAGTGACCCTGACTGCTATGCCGGAGGCCGTGGGTGCGATTCCCACTCAGGATAAATGTTTGAGTGATGAGCACGATCATTTCTTCTGTATCTAGGTGTATTTTATCTATTATAAATGTATGTATTTAGAAATATATAAGTATGCTTATCAGTTGTCTAGTACTCATAACATAAGCTCTGCTTAGCTTGAGACTAGACGGTGTTGTGTGATAGTTGTGGAATATTAATAATTAATAATAATAATAATTTATTGTACCAAAAATACATATTACGCAATTTAACATTGCTCTTAATTATGACATTGTTATAATTACAATAAAATTGTGCCTAAATTGACATAATGCTGCCGAACTAGGCATGGAGCCTGTATTTCGGCATGCAGTGCATCTAGCCCTGGAACAGTATCTTCTAATATATAGTCATGAGCAAATGGAATCAATGTTTATATGGAATTAAGTTTAGTACCTTGAAGCAACAGTAAAGAAAAAGGAACGAAAAATAAAAAATAGGTGTAACTGTCCTCTGAGTGTATAAGTGAAAATGGTGAGTGTGTGTGTGTGAGAGGGTGTGTAGAGAGTTACATTAAATTTATTCAAACTTTGGATTCTTATACTTAGGTACATCTATATTAATGACCAAAATTAAGTATCACTACTTTAATTTGGTGTGGTGATATTGTGGAATATATATATAGTTTAGAAATAGGGCCCCGTTTTAGTGCGGAACCATAAAAAGAGCACCTTGTGTTATTTGGGAGAAGTGATTAGATGATTTCCCACGTAAAAATAAAATGGAGGTATATTAATAAGAATCCGGTTGTCACCCTCCGGATACGGTGTCCTATAGAATACCGAGAAGTTTAATGAGCTGACCCTCAATGGATTTATTAACCGTCTGAATCAATTAACGGTCTATTTGGCGTTGCACAAAGGACTGATCAGAAAATAAAACCATAGTTATTATCCTCTCATTTTATTTCCGATTTCCCGGAGAGCTAGGAATAAAAACAATTCGTCGAAAGAGAGTCTGAGAGAATTATTCAAAGTACATTTAATGGCATCCGTGTAAATGCTATGTAACAAATTTTTTAATTTTGTTTTTTTTTTATTGATGAAGTAGACCCATATACAACCTTATTTTTAGTATAATAATATGCTAAACTCGAAACATTTGTCTAGTATTTTTATGTAAAGAAATAATGTACAAAATTTTATAACTGTATCATGATAAACTACTAAGGGCTGATTTCATCATTCAATATAAAAACTTAGTTCAACTAAACTGAGCTCAGCGTAATCTAGTTTAAAGACCCGTGTCGTAAACATGGGCGACAACAAAGGATTGAAACTGAGTTTAGCGTAAACTAAGTTTAATTCATCGCGGTGAAACGCAAAATGAAGCTATAATCTTGATTAGTCGCTCAAACTGCGTTTTGTTTGAACGAATCGCGATTAGTTTATTGGTGAATTTGGCTCTTAGTTATAAGCTTTTTATGTTACCTGGTTGTCCCCACAAACACATGGTCGCCGGGCCATCCAGTCGACCGAGGGGTTGTTTTGCTCCCGCACCCAGCTGTGGGCTGACACTTACTGCCCGCTATAAACTGCCATGGCTTATGTTGTACCGTACTTAGAGCCAAATTCACCAATAAACTAATCGCGATTCGTTCAAACAAAACGCAGTTTGAGCGACTAATCGAGATTATAGCTTCATTTTGCGTTTCACCGCGATGAATTGAACCTAGTTTACGCTAAACTCAGTTTCAATTCTTTTGTTGTCGCCCATGTTTACGACACGGGTCTTTAAACTAGATTACGCTGAGCTCAGTTTAGTTGAACTAAGTTTTTATATTGAATGATGAAATCAGCCCTTAGTTTCGGTGATGTCCATCTTGTAACCTCTTTAAATATTTTTGGGAAAAAATATAACATTGTGTAAAAATGATTGGAATCGATTTAGTAAATGATTCTGATATACTAAAAATATTGTTGAATTTAAGACTCAAGACGGAAATCTAGCGCATGCTAGCGCCTGTTGCCAGTGATAACACATGCCACTATAACCTGGCCGCTCATGAAGTCATGATGAATCTGTTTCGGAAAAGTTAAAGTCATCCAAAAGGATAGTCCCTTTAGTAGCTTGGAGTTTCGTTCTGTGATCAGAGTATCTAGTGCAAGTTTTTTTAAGTTAACGCGATCTACTCGTTTTTGACTTTCGGTGCTCCGATTGGCCCGCTCCAAGCTCTTAACCAACCAATGATCAGTACCTCTACCATGAGTTTTAAGCAATAGTATTCGTCGCTACTCGATATCGACGCCGTAAATATTTTGTATGGCAAATTTTGCAGCGCCTCTAGCGGTCACTTGCAGAACCAAAATTTGCCATACAAAATATTTACGGCGTCGATATCGAGTAGCGACGAATACTATTGCTTAAAACTCATGGTAGAGGTACAGGATGTTTTGGGACGGTTGATACTTGGGATCATGTGGAATTTAACTGGTAAATAATCTAATAATAATAATGTTGAAGCTGTCGTTGCGCGGTTAGATCAAGGACTTGATATAGAAGACAGTATTCCTCGATACGGCTCGCATTGTGAGGAGGTTCCTGTCTCTAAAGCCCTAACCACTGGTAGCTTGGACCCTGTTCCCGTCACCAGTGAACTACTATTTTTATATTTTTAAATCATCATCATCATCATCATTTCAGCCGAAAGACATTCACTGTTGGACATAGGCCTCCCCCAAGTGCCGCCATAATTAACGATCTTATGCGTCTCGCAAACGTCAGCTGAGCGAGGCCAATGAACTGTAGGTAGTTAGTACGCAACGACCGATAACTTCCTACAAGGTCATTGACTCGTTTACTTAAAGAAATTAATTTCGTACATGCTTATATTAACTCGAGTTTTAGAAAAAAAGTACTTTATTTCTTAATTTTATCTTTTTTCATCGATAGTGTTTGATGTACAGAATCGACCCTCCACGGGTTTAAAACGACCAAAATTTAACGATGTATACAAGAATATAGATATTATATATGGGTACATAACTTAAAAACTAAAAGGAGTTTCGTTAATATTTCACTCAAGAAACTTCAGTTTTTTTTTTGAGCGTATGATAAATACTAACTAGTATATTGGCTAGAACTAAAAGAGTTGAGCGCACTCATAAATGCTATAATAAAATTAACGACTTTATTCAGATGGTTATACTTAAATATTCCTCGATACGGTCAGTGTTGTGAGTATCTTTGGGTCAGTAGAGTTCCCTCTCTTTTTGTTTATTTTTTCTTTTTATGTACGATAGATATTTAGGGTGACTGGTAATTAGCGTACGATACTTAAACGCGTGATTGTGCTCATGATAACCAACAACTTTTACTATGGGAACAAACCTGCAATCATGAAAAAAAATCAGCTGTTCAGTACATTTATGTTTTGCCTTATGTACTGAACAGCTGTTATTTATTTCTTGATTTCGGCTTTACTCTCATAATAAAAATTGTTTGTTATCATGAGCACAATCACGTGTTTAAGTATCGTACACTAATTACCAGTCACCTTATATATACCATGTGGTAACTGCCCCGACTAAGAACAGTGGTGGCCCAGTGGTAAGAACCCTGACTTACAAGTTGTAGGTCGCGGGTTCAAACCCACCCGGCGCATCACTTTATGAAATTTATTTCTTGACCACTGCTCTCAAAACGATGAAGGAAAACATCTTGAGGAAACTGGCATGCCTAGAACCAAAAATTCGAAGATATGTGTCATCCACCAACCCGCACTGGGTCCGCAAGGTAGATAACGGCCAATTTAATTCCCTCTTTTAAAGAGGAGACCTGAGCCTCAGCAGTGAGAACATTACAAGGCCGATTATGCTTATATATGTAAAGATAAAAATGAATCACTATTCTCTTGGTCACGTCATCATGCTTGAATAGCAGGACCAATTCTGCTAATTCTTTTTTTATTGTGTTTGTTATTATCATGAGAAGTTTCTCACGGAAAGAAAAATTAAAAAAAATTGTGCAGAAAATTACCAAAACACTGAATATTTAAGCTTTGAACGTCTGAAAGTACATTGCTAAAATAGGACAAAGTCGGTCGGGTCAGTTAGCCTTATTTTTACTATATGCGAAATCTGAATATAGTGTGTTCACATTCAGTAACTGAATCGATTCCAATCGTTTTTACACCATGTTATATTTCTAAAAATAATTTAAAAAAGGTCACAAACAAGCTAGACACCACCGACACTAACTCAGGTCACGGCAGGTCATAGCGGGCATACGCCAGCGCACAGCGGGGAGCAGAAGCAATATACCCCTAAATCACTCGGATGGCCCAGAAACCATGTATTTTTGCCGTCAACCAGGCAACATAAAAAGCTTTAACTTTTCCGTCACTGGCACCACTTTCAAACTCAGTCAGGGTCAGATAGTACATACTTTAAAAAATAGAGGTTACAATTAATTAACAAAATAATAATGAAGATGTTAATACATTGGTAATTCTGCAGATAGTAGGGACGACCAATGACATTATAGCCAGGGCTCGACAAACACCTGAGGAGGCTTCATTAATTCTTTGAATCGAGGACTTGATCCAGAAAACTTTACTCTTTGACACGGACCGTATTGTTTGAAGACTCTTCTTTCGGAAACTTTAAGGCCTACTAACCACAGACGCATAGCTTCATAGACGCGACACGACAGCATGACGCGACGGTGCCGCTTCATCGACAGAGTTTCATAGTTCATATAGAGTATATGGGTACATGGTTCATAGTTTTAGTTTTCGCAGGCTTACAACAAGCCCGTCCCGTGACCGACGGACCAGGCCCAATTCGTAGACTACACGAATAGTTCCACGCGCGTCTCAAGGAGTTGTCAGCAAACCGTAGGGGCCCAGCAGGGTCGAAGCCTACTGGGGCCAGGGTTGGTTTCTGAAAGGAAGATTCAGCCCGGTATAAAAGGCAACGAAGGAACAGAAGTGGGTTTTTAGTCAGTAAAAGTCTAACACTATTTCCCGCCCCACCCAAGGGCACGGAGATATCATTGGATGATTTTCCACCGAAAAACAAAAGCATACAATGACGAATACGCGACTATGAAGCTATCGTGTTTATGGACACTAAGCCTAACCTGCCCCAGTATCTTTGTAGGTATATTAAATAATTCTTCGGTGCATGTGTTTGTCACCTAACCCCTCTTAAACGACTTGACCGGTTTTGATGAAATTTTGTGTGTAAGTATATTGTGAGTGGCTCCCTGTATGGTTTGAAAATACAAATTTCGCCCGAGTAAAGTATAAAATTTTAGCAAAGTAACAAGCATTACTTATGACAAAAGTCTTTAAAAGTAAGGTCTACTCATGTACCAAATTTCATACAAATCCGTTCAGCCATTCGAGCGTAAAGAAGTAACAAACATACACACACATACTCACAACGTTTCGCCTTGGAATATTCGAGAAAGTAGCGTAACTAGAAAAACATTCAATGTCAAAACGCCGATATCAACTCCGATCCTTTTCACATTTTCCTCAAATTGATTTGCACGCAGGTACTCCCTTTGCGGTTTCTCGCAAGACGCAATGCGGCGAGCTAACCGATTGACCACAACTACTATAAAATGAATGTAAAACTCATTCCTAAACCCACTGCGATATAAACAAAGAATTTCATATCGTTGGTTCCCTCACCGGAAACAGTTCTATTTGCCGGTCACAGCCTATCTTTAATTTCTTTTGGGCGTCGATTACGTCAAGGCACTTACAGGCACATAATTATATCTTCTTCGAGAGCGTTTGATAGAGTTACCACAACCCTAGAAAGCGTATGTGATGATAGCATAGCATAGCCTAGACTGCATAGCATAGCATAGTCTAGCATAGCCTAGCAAAGCCTAGCAAAGCCTAGCATAGCCTACCATAGCCTAGCATAGCCTAGCATAACCTATCCTAATACTGAAACTCAGGCCTCCACTCTAGGAGAGGGAATGGGCCGTAATTCTCCACGCGGGCCCAGTGCAGGTTGGTACCACCTCAAAAATAAAATGGTCTTGGAACAAACAACTTAATCAGAAATAACAGAGGAGAAGTAAAAAATAGTACATTTTGATACAAGTTTGTTATTGCAGCCGAGGTGAAATTTACCCGAGCCGTACAGGCGAGGGTGTTATGTAGCCGAGTGCAATGACAAATCTCCACGTGTATCAAACGACGTTTTTCAATACACTTACGAAGAAATACGATAAAAAATCCACCAGTAATCTATCTTCTATCGGAAAATTACGACGCATTTTTGTTCATTTTGTACTGAAGAAAATTTTCCAAAGTTACCTTAAAATTTAGTTTTGATTTGATGGCAGCAGGTAAGTATTTTTTACCTCAATCATATAATATGGCGGCGTAGCATCTAAAGGATTCTCTTCAAATCTTCTTTTTCTTAACTATCATAAATGAATAAGTTAGTTAATATTAGGTGTACTTTTTTTTCCGCGCATAACCTTTGCAGGTTGAAAGAGAAGCAAAGGTATCAAACCGTTATACATCCTACTATTAAAAATATAAAAAAAAAACAAATAATTTTGAATTTAAAACACATAATTGTTAATTTGTTGGTATTAACAAATTATTGCTTACCCGCCACTTTGCTTTAAAAAAATAAGAATCACCCTTGGCCGTGACGAAATAGGAATGAAAAAGCCCTTGTTTTGATAAATTTAAAAAAAGCACGCGGGTGATAAACGTCATATTGAACTTAATTTTAGTGCAATAAGAAGCAGTTTTCGAGTAAGGGTATTGAAAATAATAATTTCATTTCTCTCCTTATCATGTAGGAAATAGAATGGATCTAGGACATATTTGGCTGCTAATGTAAATAGCTACTTGATGATTTCCTATCTAAAAAAGACACAAGTTGGTGACTTTTCTTCAGCACTTGAAGGTTTTTTTTCTATTCATAGGCTTGCGTTTAACCACTATGCGTGATGGTAATCGATGATGTGCTCGACGAAGGAGCACGCTTGCCTAGAAATAATCTATTCACTCTTGACTCAAAGACCCCTAGGTTAAAGATATCAGGAAACACAGACTCTGGCAGAGAATTCCCCTCCTTAGCTGTACGCACAATGAGGTAACACTGTATACGTATGTACGCTGACCTGGTGATAGTCGCGGAATTGCGATGGATACGAGCCGCACAGTACGGTTTGGTGTGATGATACTTGGGAGGTCTTTGTCCAATAGTGGACGTCATTCGGCTGAAATGATGATGATGATGATACATACTTACATAGTTTAGTTTACTCTTGAGGTTCCGTTCCTCAAACGGGAAAAACGGAAAAAAAACCCTTGGACGGCGCGTTCTGTTCCCGCGCGCCTCAAGGAGCTGTCGGCAAACCGTAGAGGCCCAGCCTGCTAGCTGCAGGCAGGCAGGGTCGAAGCCTACTGGGGTCAAGGGCCGTTTTCTGAGAGGAAGGCTCAGCCCCGGCACTATAGGCTACGAAGGAACGGGGTAGGTTTTTAGTCAGTAAGAGTCTGACACTACTTCCCGCTCCGCCCAAGGGCGGGGTTTGTCATTGGATGATTTTACCTACCATATAAAAAAAACCCTTGTTATGTAAGATCACTTTGTTGGCCGTCTGTCTGTCCTTCGTTCTGTCAAGACTCTTTATCTCGATATCGAGTTGAAATGAAAACCATATACTCAAGTCTGCGGCCCCTTGAATTTCTGAAAAAAATGAAACTTCTAAGTCAACTGAAAAAAGATATGGCCGTTTAAATCGCAAAAAACGTACATTTCGACACTCTCAAGGGAATCGAAATACATAGGGTACTTCCCATTGTTCTAGAACCCTAAAATTTAGCATGTAGCAAGGTCTTATATCACAAGTATAGGAATAAATCTAAAAACTGTAAATTTATAGTTATGTCACAATAAAAGACTTTTTTGGTTTCGGAAAAATCTTCGAAATTCGATTCGGGAATTGAACTATTTACATAAGTTAGCTTGTAAGGAACCCTCAGTGTGCGAGTCCGAATCGCACTTGCCCAGTCTTTTAGTATAAAGGAAACCAAACAAAAACATTATGTATTTTTGTATAGCCTATAAAGTTATAACTGCTCTAAAAAATACACGCAATGTTGATATATCATAGCAAAAACAAGGTTCATATCGTGATTTATTCGTAAAAAGATAATCCTGATCATCCACCAGGCCCTAATTCCCGAGGGGCCCGTCCCTGATAACTCAGTATCGCGGGTGCTCTCGTTTTCAAATAAGTAAATTAACGTGGAATTGAATTAAGTTTCGTCCCAACTTGAGATTATAGCGATTTAGCGAGATTATCTGAATGTGTTAAACGTTGCCGACGGGTTGTAATGAAAGGGCGTGGGTCAGGCCCATTGTTTAATTATAGATAGTGCCCCAGTATAAAAGCCACGAAGCGTGGTCAGGTTTACTACTCATATTTATGTTTATACGTAAGAAGGTACAGTTTTTATGACTCTATTGTGGACGGTGGTTTAACTTTATAATGCGTAATAATATCACGTTATTTGGTATCGTTTAATTGCTATTTAGCTTGTAATTTAGATTTTAACTGGTATCTATCTATGATTGAATACTATGTTTTGTATAATGGCTTGAAAATTAACATACAAAAGAAATTATTTAATTTATTCAATTTCATAATTAGCTCCTATTTTTTTCGTGTACACATATATTCAATTGACTTATAGGAACTTTATTTTTCAGTCATGTGAATGGCCTAGCCTAAATCTGCTAAATTGTCATGACTAGTTATAAATTCTATAATTTGTACAATTTATTTAAAATTAACGCACAAAAGAAATAATTTAATTTGTCCACAATCTTTTTCTCGTGTATAAGTTAAATTTTTCAGTAATTTGAATGTGTGGCTCTAGCCTATATCATCATACAATTTGTTATCACGCATATTTTGTGTAGCAGTACAGATGTAAAAAAATCATATGAAAATGAAACAATCACTCGCGATAAGGAAGAAAAACAATTAAACTTTTGCCTTTATTCACAAAATCGAGAACTCATTGACTAGCTGGTGTTCGAAACGAAGCTTAAGTTCGGGAAGACTTTTTATTTCTTTTAACGGGGACCGAGTCTTGGCGTGTTTGAATCTCGGTAGCTATCGTAAAGCCGCGTAGAGATCGACGCCGATAATTGAAAAAACGTTACGACTGCTGAATCTTAACATCGATTTAAAACTGCGATGGATAAATTAAAAGAATCCAACCCCGGACGATTGTTTTTCTTTCCGATTCTTTGCCATCGATTTAGCTGATAAGCGTGTTCTGAGCGAACTTTATGTTCCGATTGTACTCGTGTACGATGTGAGTAGGTGGCGCTCCGTTGTGTGCTTTTAACACTTCTTTTTAATTTTAATTAAAAACAAAATGTATTACAATTAAAGGACATTTTTCTTAGTAGTTTCTTTGGGGCGTCTTTACGATTCGTGAAGCTGTTTTAAATATTTTATTCTTAAGATTCGTGTCAGTTATTTTAAACACGTTCTTTATTTGATTACAGGTTTCTGATTTAAGAATATAAAATTGAGTATTTCCCAAACTCTAGTCTGAAAATATTTCCAAATTTAGCATTCAAGTGGAATTTGTTGTCTCGTTAATGATGACACAGAGTAACTTTTATAACGTGTGACTTAATAATAAATCTAGAGTGCTGCTATTCACTTATTTAGTCACACCATTTGCACTCTAAATCTCCATCTCTCCCACACACACACAGACACAAACGCTCATGTACATAATATACAATTCATCGTATTTTTTCTTACCTTTTCTTCTCTTTAGTTATTTTCTCTTTGTCTATTTGTTTATTTATAATGTAAGGTAAAAGCGGATCCTTCAACTAAAGGCATTTCTATGCTTAAATGTAGACTCCTCGAGCCGAAGCCGAAATGATATACAACCAAATTTTTAGTATATACGAAACCCAAAATACGTGTTCAGTATTTTTATGTAAAGAATCTATGTACAAAATTTCATAACTGTATCATGAAAAATCACAAAGTTATAAGCTTGTTGTGTTACCTGGTTGTTCACACAAACACATGGCTATTCAGGCTACTCAGAGGTTGTATTGCTCCTGCACCCAGCTGTCCTCTGGGTCCTAATGGCCGCAATGGCCTGCCATGATCTGTTTTGTACTTAGAATCGGTGGTGTCCAACTTGTGACCTTCTTTAAATATTTTTAGGAAATAATCTAACATGGTGTAAAAATTATTGGAATCGATTCAGTTATTGATTCTAAACAAACTATATTCAGGTTTTGTACATACTAAAAATAATGTTGTACCAAAAACTTATTATATTTTTGTTTGTTTACAAGATCTTAACACAAAATTTCAAAAGAGTCATTACAACTCTGCAATGTAAAAGGAAAATAAAGGAACACAGGCGGGTTTTAGTCAGTAAAAGTCTGACGTTCCACCGAGAGCAGGGAATTTAATGATTGCCCCTTCCTAAAAAAAAGTACCTAAAGTATAGAAACTTATGAAACTTATCGCGAAATCTCAGTTAGTACTCGCACCTACCTGGGTCTTTATAAATATAAAATTGAATCCCTATTTTCCTTGGTCACGTCATCACGCGTGAACGGCTGGACCAATTTCACACGTTCTTTTTTCTTGTATTTGTTATTGTCAAAAAATTTGAAACTTCTCATATGAAAGAAAAATTTTTAGAGTTGCGCCGAAAAGTGAAAAATTTCAGAAAACTACGACTATTTAATCTTTGATCATTTAACAGTCCAAAGCTGCAACAAGAAAACGTTTGTCGAGTCAATTAGTAAATCTTTTTTTGTTAATTTTCAATTAATTGAATCTGAACGCCTGTTTGTTCATTTACGTGTCTGATGAATGTTTAATTAACCGGAAAACTCATCGAAATCGATTTAATGATACATGATTCAATACTGTCAAATTAATTTAATACGAATCTGCTAACACTTTGTTAACAGTAACAAAGTAGGCACCTTGAAATTTATGGCAGCAGAAAACATATTTTTTTAATAAAAAAAAAAAAAAGAACAATTATTAGTGATCGAAGACATATACGCCGTCAAATTTTGATCGTTCTAATCCCGTGGAGGGTCGATTCGGTATCATCAGCTGATCGAGAGCAATTACCTGTAGGTAGTTAGTACGCAACGACCGACAACTAGGTCATTGGACTCGCGCAGCTGTTGTTTACTTAAAGAACTTAATTTCGTATATGCGTATAATAAATCGAGTTTTGGAAAAAAGTACGTTATTTTTTAATTTTATCTTTACAAATCGATAGTGTTTCATGTACCAGATCTACCCTCCACGGGATTAAAAAGATCAAAATTTAACGGTGTATAAGCGAAATACTACCTACAAACGTAAACATACTATGTAGTGATAGAAAAATTACACCCGAACACAGAACAATATGCTGTATTTTCTGATTTCTTATTTACTAACTCTGCTCTGATGGTTAAAGCTTCAGCATTGAATTCAAACAATTCTTCCTTACAACTTAACACCCCGAGTAGTTAAAATTGGTATAAACGTGTTATAAAAGCCGAGGGAGTACGGTCGGAACAATAATTCACAAAAATTGTGAGCAGTTAATGTGCTCCCGAGCCTGAGGGCGACATAATCATCCGCAAAACTAAATTTAATGCTAATAGCACTTTTTAAAATAAAACCTCGGCAGGGTTGGCCGCTTAGTGGCATTATTTAAAGTGATTTTAATTATGTTGAAAGCAGATGACACTGAGTACCCTCCTCTTCATTGTCCGTGGCGACCGTCGCTTACCGAAATCACTTCCAATTGCGTATCGGAGTTTTCGGCTGTTGTTGATACGTACATAGGTACATTTGTCTTACAATTTTTTCACATATTAACACGCTTTAGAAAGAACTTCGTAAGCGACAGTTTGCGTTTTTTTGCAGGATTAATTTCTCTTTTCGATAATTAAAAAGTGTTCAATACTAGCGACCCGCTCCAGCTTCGCACGGGTGCAATGGTGATATTAAATATATTATGCATGTACCTATAAGACATATAAACCTTTCTCTTGAATCTCTCTATCTATTCATTATTCCCCGAGAGGACGCCGGCGTCCGCACACCTATTATCTTTCTATTGTCTCTAATTACGGTATTCAACAGGTTAAAATAAACGCATCAAAATCCGTTGCGGAGTTTTAAAGATTTACTAGGAACAGAAAGCGGGAAGCGACTTTGTTTTATACTATGTAGTGATCAACAAAAAAATATCGTAAGACCTGACCCGCGCACTGGCTCATTAGCGCCTAGCCCAAATCCTTGGAATACTGAAATTTTGCACAAAGGTTCCTTTTATGTTGTGTACAAATAGTAGCATATCACGCTGTTCAAGGAGACCGACCCTGATGACGTGCCGACGTTTGTGACAAAGGAGCTGCACAAGCTACCTTCAGTCACCTTTGACCACGTCGATGTAACAAGCCTTTTGAAAGACATTGTCTTTCTGAGGGCCAGTCTCAAAGATGTGCTAGCAAAGTTAAATGCATCTAAGAAAACCGTTGCCGATTTGCGTAAGGAATTTAATGAATTTCGCAATAACGCGGCAGCAACTAGGTCATTAGTCGATGCATCGAACGAAAACAAGCGTCATGGAACCGGCCACGATATATTGTCGCCGAACTTCGCCTGAGCAGTTTCGTCGCCGGCGCATACGTCGATTGCTGAGGTTGCAGAGTGCCCCACTCGTGCGCCCTGCAACTCCGTGCCGGTCAGCGTGGGTCCTCCATGCAGCGCTGCAAGAGTTCTTCGCCCCGTCCGCTGCCTGTTCTTGCAGCCTCAGCGAATCCGATTCATAGGGATTTCGCTATCGTCACCGCGATTACTCCTGGTGCTCCTTCTCCGAGACCTGTGCCAGAAAAAGCAAAGAGCAAGGTCGTAAAGATGGTTTTGTTACGGTGCAAAAGAGGAAGCGTCGAACGCAAACCAACCTGAATCGCTGCGACATAGCATACGTACGAGTTGTAGGTCGTGAGTTCAAACCCAGCCAGGCGCATTACTTTGTGTAATTTATTTCTTCAACACTGCTCCCAAAACGGCGAAGGAAAACATCGTGAGGAAACTGACATGTCCTAGAACCAAAAATTCGAAGACATGTGACATTCACCAACCCACACGAGGCCCGCGTGGTGGATTACGGCCCATTCCCTCTCCTAGAGAGGAAGCCTAAGTTCCAGCAGTTTTTTTTTTTTTTTTTTTTTTTTATGGTAGGTAAAATCATCCAATGACAAATCCCGCCCTTGGGCGGAGCGGGAAGTAGTGTCAGACTCTTACTGACTAAAAACCTACCCCGTTCCTACGTAGCCTATCGTGCCGGGGCCGAGCATTCCTTTCGGAACTAACCCATGACCCCAGTAGGCTTCGACCCTGCCTGCCTGCAGTTAGCAGGCTGGGCCTCTTCGGTGTGCTGACAGCTCCTTGAGGCGCGCGGGAACAGAACGCGCCGTCGACGACTTGGGCTCGGTCCGGTCGGTTACCGGACGATCGGACAGCGTGCTACCCATTGCACGCCGTTCGCAAGCCCGCGCCTACGGTGGCCGGAAATCGGGATCGGAATCCCGGCGGCGGCTGGGGCGAGCGCCCCGTTGCCTCTGCCTGATGCGGTCGGCCTCCTCCTTTGCTAGCATTACTGCTTCGCAGAAGGAGGCGACCGCCTGCCATCCCTCCTCACTACGGACCATGGCCTGAACCAAGGCCCGGCGAGAGAGATCGCTGCCGCCGATCGCCCCCACGAGGACACGGCGATGCTCCGCCCAGGCGGGGCACACCTCTACAGTGTGCTCCACCGTGTCCTCCGGATGTTCCGCACAGTGGCGACACCCGGGCGAATCCTCCGCACGAATCCGGAACAGGTACTTAGCGAACTTTCCGTGTTCGGTAAGCACCTGCGTCGTGCGGAAGTTGAGAACGCCGTGAGGTCTTTCCAGCCACGCCTCAAGGATGGGCCTTATCGCCCCAATTGTGGCGCGCCCCGAACGAGGTTGCGATAGTCGTTGACGCCATTTCGCCATGAGATCCCGCCGGAGCTCTGTCCGCCATGCCTCGACTTGTCGTGGCAGCGGAATTTCGCCCCGGCGTTGCATCTCCATGCGCTTGTCGTGCATGTGTGCAAGGACTGTTGCCTCCAGATCCCACGGCGGTTGGCCAGCAAGGAGGGTCGCCGCCTCGCGGGAGATCGTTCGATACCCTCGTACCATGCGTATTGCCATGACCCTCTGGCACGCATTCAGCTGGGCCCTCGGTTGCTGTGTCAACGTCGGTGCCCACACCGGAGCCCCGTAGAGAGCCATGGACCGAACGATTCCCGCGTAGAGCTTCCGGCAGGAGGCGTCTGGTCCCCTGAGGTTGGGCAGGAGCCGCCCGAGAGCAGCCCCAGTCCGATTCAGTTTGGGAGCCAGACGTCGGAAGTGCTCCTTGAAGTTCCACCAGCTGTCGAGGACGAGTCCCAGGTACTTCATCGTCGACCCGACGCTGATGTGAACCCCTCCTACCGTTAGCTGGGAACGAGGTGGTGGCGCACCCCGAGGGCCGTGGAAGCACATGGCCTCGGACTTGTGCAGTGCCACCTCGAGTCCCAACTGCTGGATCCTGTCAACGACCATCGCAACCCCGCGTGTCGCTAATTCGACCGCCGTCCGGTACGACTCTCCCCGCGCTAGGACCAACGTGTCGTCCGCGTAGCAGACCACGCTGACCCCGTCGGGGAAGTCGCCGCGCAGCACGTAGTCGTACCCGATGTTCCACAAGGGTGGTCCTAGTACCGATCCCTGCGGAACACCGCACGACATCTCTCGACGTTTCCACTCTCCCTGGTGACCGGGGTAGATGATATACCTCTCCGATAGGTAGGCCTCGATCACACGACAGAGGTAGTCGGGCACCCGGTGGTACCGGAGTGCCGTTCCAATGCAACTCCAGGGCAGGGAGTTGAAGGCGTTGGCAATGTCCAAGGACACTGCCACGACACACCTGCCCTGGGACACCGCATCCCCCGTCGTGAGGGCTCGCACGCGCATGATGGCGTCCACCGTGGAGCGCATCCTGCGAAAACCGAACTGTCCGTCCGACAGGTCCGGCCCCACCCTTGCAAGGCGCGCGACGAGGCGGTTTGCAATGACTCTTTCAAAGAGCTTGCCCACCTCGTCGAGCAGCACAATGGGCCGGTACGCGGACGGAGAGTCCGCAGGGCGCCCAGGCTTCGCTATGAGGACCAGTTTCCCCGTCTTCCAGCGAAGTGGGAACTGGCCCCTCTCCAGACATGCGCTAAAGAGCCCCCTCAATCGAGGCCCGAGAGCCTCCATAGCCAGGACCCAGGCCCTCCCAGGCAGGCCGTCAGGTCCTGGGGCGGTATTCTTGGCACTCAGCTTTCGTACCGCCACTCTCATCTCTACCTCGGTCACCTCTGGAACATCGTCGTCGTCGTCGTGGTCCGCGTCAGGTACTGCCGGTGTTGGCGGAGCCATAGACGGGGGGGAGTGTACCCCCCGCGTAGGGAACAGAGTGCTGACCACACCCTCCACGAGCTCGGGCCGGAGACTCTGAGTCAGTGGGGGAGCCCATGGACGGAGTTTCTCCCGTACCATCTTGTATGGGCGTCCCCACGGGTCTGCATTCAGAGACCCCAGCCAGACGTTGCGGGCCTCCATTTTGGACCGCTTAATCTCCGCTCGGAGGGTGCGCTTCGCTACCCTGTAACCCTCGTACAGCTCCGCCTCAACAGCCTCCGCATCCGGCGGGCGGTTGCGGCGCTTGCAGTACCTGGCGTACCGGCGTCGCGCGTGGTTGCACGCATTGCGCAATGTCGCAATCTCCGGCGACCACCAGTACACCTGGCGCTTGGCACGTCCTGGACGGACTCGGGGCATTGACGCGTCGCAGATTTGCGACATGCCCTCCCGGAACCACTCTGCCTCGACGTCAATGTCGACAGGCCTGTCCGGTGCTTGCACCCAGGCCTGTACCGTCGCGGCTTCCAGGAGGAGCTCCCGGTCCATCTGCCTCAGCGCCCATCGCGGACCACAAGGGCTCCGCTGGACCGGCGCGGTCGAGGTTTGGGCGGAGACGTCAAACCGGATGTACCGGTGGTCTGAGAACGTCTCCACCCCCTCCATAACACGCCATAAGTTCCAGCAGTGGGAAAATTATAAGGATCAGCCTTATTAAGGATCAGCTATGCTATGCTACTGAATCAAAAGCCGAGGAGACTCAATGAACAAAACCTATCCGTTATACTACCACATTGTTCTATTATTATAGAATATAGACGAATCGTAAGTGTATTTGATGAACAAATCACTCATGACGAGCTGGCGACCCAATATCACAAGCGACGGTGTATGTGACTAATAGTCACGTAACGTTACACCGCGTAGTCGTTAGACTAGGACCCGCCAGTGCGTGCCTCTAAATCCGACGAAGCCAATAAATCACACGAAGGCAAACATCACGAGGGCTTTCTATGTATACTGTTACGCATACTGCCCCACGTTTGTGTACCACGAGCCGGTGTTTGTGCTCGGGTAGTCGTTACAAAACCAGAGTGATACACAAACATTCATAAAGCACCCGGTCGGCGTATATGTGCAACGATGTCAAATGGAAGGATGATAGCACCGCTGCACCGCAACGGCAATTTGCTGCCGCTAAATAACTCGATTTGTTTTAATTAAGCTTTCAATTTGTTCGCATTTTAATATTAACTAGCTAGAGATTGTCTGATCCATATAGGTAACTTATTTATGTATTCGTCATACTGATTAAAATTTGTAATTGATAGATTATATTGATGGGCTCGGCCCGATTCAGTTTTTAATAATTCTTAATTGTTTTGATTGAGATACCAAATTTTATAGCAATAATAATACTTTTTTAAGGTTCCGTACCTCAAATGGAAAAATACGGAGCCCTTCTAGGATTAATTTGCTATCGGTCTGTCAAGACCCTTTATCTCGGGAACCCTTGAAGATGTCGAGTTGAAATTAAAACAATAGACTTAATAAATCTATGGTCCCTTGAAGCTGTGAAAAAATCAAACTTCTAAATTAAAGGACAAAAAAATGATATAGCCATTTATGTCGCAAAAAAAAACGTGAATTTCGACACTCTTAAGGGTATCAAAATTCTTAGGGTACTTTCCGTTGACTTAGAATCCTGAAATTTGATATGAAGCAAGGTCCAATAGTACAAGTATCGGCAAAAATCTAAAAATTTAATTTTTTTTACAAAAAAAAATACCATATCGGAAAAATCTTCGAGGGTCGATTCGGGAATTAACTGTTTCCATAGATAAGTTGGTACGGAACCCTCAGTGCATGAGTCCAACTCGCACTTGCCTGGTTTTTTAATAATATAAACTAGCTTTTTTTGCTTTTGCTAGCATTGCTTGATTGCCATCCCTCCCGATGGTAAGCACTGATGCAATCGTTGATGATAAGGCGCACTAGTTTATTAAGAGCCTATTTAGTCCAGCCTTGAAGACCTAAATTATAATTGGACGGGAAGACTGCAGCAGGCAAATTGTTCCCTTACTTCTTTGTACGCGTTATTAACGACAAGGCGAAACGCTTAGTGCGGACCTTATAGGTGTTAGCAATATAAAACATAAAAATTATCCTACTGCTGAGATTACTCTGTAATCCATCACGATAGTCCAGAGCAGAAAGGAGGAGGTCACATATCATAAATTTTTGGTTCTAGGTCATGTTGGTTTCCCCACGAAATTTTCCTTTACCGTTTTGAGCGCAATGATGATAAAGTGGGTCACCACTCTCTATAGCTTTCATAGAAAAAGCTGGAAAATAATGGATAAAAGAAGCCACTTGTAGAGAAAAGTGAAGTAATTTGGAACAGACCAATACCAAAAACCCCTTCGCCATCCATAAAAAAGAACACAAAAGAAATAAAAACCTGCCTGTTATTGTTAAAAAAAAATCTTATACACCGTCAAATTTTGATCGTTATAATTCCGTGGAGAGTCGATCCGGTACATGATTTGGTACATGATTCCTCCACACATAAGTTGAACCATCATGTCGGTTGACCTTGAATGCGCAGGAACCGATTTTCGGATCTCAATCGAAGCAGGGTACTGCGCGTAACCATAGCAACTGGTCCAATTTATTTGCCGCGTACTATATTTCAATTTGGAACGACTTTAACTCGCTTTGTGACGTCATTTCACCTATCCGAGATCGTTGCACCGAAAATTAATTATTAGATTCTTCGTCGTGTCAGCCTCCCTAGCCAAGTTACAATCATTTCATTTAGCGTGAACGCTTGGAGTTTGCCTCGTTATTCATTTGTTCTGACCACGTGACTGAGCCGACATGACTAAGTAATATGGGATAAGGGCAGGAAGAAGAAGAAGACCAGAATTAATAATGAAGTGCATCTTTATGCACATCAGACACTAGTGATGTAGAGGAGTTTTTCAACGTCGCGCGCCGTAGGTATTTTAGTTAGTCTTAAACAGTTTAGAGTTTTTTTTTTTTTTTTTGGTTTTAGTGTTGGTGTAGTAAGTTAAGTATTTTTGGATTACATAAATAAATGTTTAAGGACATAGGACAACATGGCGAAATATAGTCCATAAGAAGGTTATTCGTCGAGGTCACGACCCTCAACATTGAGGATAAACGACGCAAGGAGGAGGAGGAAATAAATGTATACAAATAAAAATATAATCATCATAAACATCATTTCAGTCGAAAGATGACCACTGCTGGAAATAGGCCTCCCCCAAGTGTCGCCGCAACTAACGGTCCTGTGCGTCTCGCATCCATAGCATTCCCGCGACTTGCACCATGCCGTCAGTCCACTTTGCACTGGAAGACCCAACGGTGCCCGGTGGCTTATAAAGTCACAGTTAAGACAATGGAAAGGATTATTCAAGGAGTTTTCTTGCGAGAACGCAGCAGCCCCCCTAGCCAAGTCACATCGTTTTGTTTAGCGTCAATGCTTGGAGTTGGCTACGCCCCCAATTCCCTTGTTCTGACGTCATCTCAATGCTCAGTCACGTGATCAGAACAAAGGAATTGGAGGCGTGGCCAACTCCAAGCGATCACGCTAAACGAAACAATTTGTAACTTTCCTAGAGAGGCAGGAATGAAGATGTCCACAGGAGAACCAAAAATAGAATATGAAAAGATAATTACGTATAAAATTATATTCAATATCGAACTCATCGCAAACTTTGAAAGCAATAGAGTAAAATAAACTTAGAGTATGTTTAATGATGGGATCGTCTAAAAGCTTGACGGCACTGATCCGCAAACGTTGATAAATCACACGAATATAAACACAAGGTGGGATTTCGTTTGCCTTTTGAGCCACCGCAGGAAGTAACCCTCGGATACGTCTAAAATGTGTCGAATATTTGTTAAACAAACGTGATGACTGAGTACTTACATTATCATCTTACGTTTACTGTTCAAGGTACATATGCACCTGATAATAGAAATAATTAATAACTTTTTTTTTTTAACTTTATCACATTTTAAACACATACTGTAGTGTGTAGTTGAGAGTAGTAGTGGCCAAGTGGTAACGTCCCCTGGATGATTTTACCTACCATAAAAAAAAAAAAAAAAAAAAAAAACGTCCCCGACCAGGCACATTCCGTTGTGTAATTTATTTCATCACCACTGCTCTCAAAACGGTGAAGGAAAACATTGTAAGGAAACCGGCACGTCTTAGAACCAAAAAATTCGCAGACATGTGACATCCACCAACCCGCACTGAGCCCGCGTGGTGGAATATGGCCTATTCCCTCTCCTAGAGAGGAGACCTGAGTCCCAACAGTGGGAACATTATGTGGCTGATGCTATGCTATGTAGTGTTTAACCATTTATGCACTGTACTTTTATAGCCTTATTTATTGTGTTTCTTCATCCATACTGGTTGCGCGAATTTGCTTGATGTTTTAATGGACTGTATGTTTGAAAAAGCGATATAAGGTTTGTTAACAATATGCAGGTACTGCGTCTAGCGTTTATTAATGGGATAAATGTATTAGAAGGAACACTGACCTTTAACCTCGAAAGTTCCACATGGCGCCGGCCGGCGAATCCCGAACTTCGTACTTTCAAGCACTGCCAGGTCCTGTATTGCACTAACACTGCACTATTGTTGAGTCTCTGAATGATTGGATCACGAAAATAGTCAATTTTCTTGTAATTTCGAGCGGGCGTGTTAGCGGTGCGGTCACATTCACAATCGATGCACAAACGTCAAATGTCAAATCATTTCTTGCGGTCGTGCGGGTGGAGGGAAAACGGATGGTATAGGATTGCTAGGCCAAAAAAATAAACTACAAAAAAACAAAGTCGCGGATCATAGCAAATTGGCGCAACCATTCCCCCCGGGTTTGAAGGGTTACCTTCAAAGAAAAGAAAAAAAACAAAAGCGAAACTAAACCCTATTACTAATCTAAACTATCAATACTAGGTAGCGAAACAACTTATAACTAACTATGCCACTACTACTGATTAGGCAGAGGGCAGAGGCGAATAACCGGACGCAGGTACGATCCAGTTGCGGTTTTAACTTTTACGACTCGCGTTATTCCGTTCGAACCCGGAAAAACTTCTTCCACTACACCAAGAGGCCAGTGCAGAGGAGGCGCACTCTCAGTCTTCAGTATCACCACAGTACCGACTGTGACTGGATCTGAAGGAGTGTTCCACTTTTGACGCGACTGCAGCGTATGCAGATAATCTGTCCTCCATCGCTTCCAAAAGGACTGAACTAAGCTATCTAGCAGAGCGTGACGCGGGTGGAGCTGCAGTTTGTCAGTCTCGACATCTAAAGCGGGCAAATATTTAAGAGGAGTCGTCGTCAAGAAGTGAGCCGGCGTCAACGCTAGTGGCTCCGATGGATCACTAGACAAAGTCCGACACAACGGACGCGTATTCATCAACGCCTCTACCTGAGCGAGTACGGTGCTCAACTCCTCGTACGAGAGAATCTGTTCGCCTATGACCCGAAACAGGTGCGACTTAAGGCTTTTAATATTCGCCTCCCAATTGCCACCAAAATGACTAGCCGCTGGCGTATTAAAACACCAATCAATGCGATTCTCAGCTAAGACATGGGCGAATTCACTTTGGTAGTACTTGGAGCGTAAGAATGTATGTAATTCCGAAATATTGCGTCGCGCTCCAACATAATTTGTGCCGTTGTCAGAGTATAAGCGCTTAACGGGACCACGGCGAGATAAAAATCGTTTAAATGCAGACATAAAACCCTGCGTACTCAAATCACTGGTTAACTCTATGTGAACCGCACGAGTTGTCATACAAACGAATAGGCAAATGTATGCCTTTGTGGAACGTATACCACGACCACGGGCAATAGTGACTTTAAACGGTCCAGCATAGTCCGTCCCAGTACGTATGAAAGGTTTCACCGTCTGTACAACACGACAAGAACGATGGTCGGCCATTTCCGGCGCGTTGAAACGCGGGCGGAGCTTAAAGCAGGGCACACATCTGTGCACTCTAGCGCGTATCAAATTGCGAGCGGAAAGTATCCAGTACTTCTGTCGAAGAATGGACATTAATAAATCGGGACCAGCGTGACAATTCACCTTATGGTGATAGTCCACCAACAAATCCAAAACGTGATCCCTGCGTGGTAGAACTACTGGATGCATTTGTTCAAACTCTAACTTAGCATTTCGCAGACGGCCACCGACACGAATGAGTCCGTCTTGCAAAAATGGTTTCAAATGTTGAAGTGCGGGACTACAAGGTTTATGTGATTCTAAACTACGAAATTCTTTTGAAAAATAAAATTTCTGCAACTCTCGAAGTACAACTGATTCAGCTCTATCCAAATCAGCTGCGATTATAGAACCACGCGATGGTAATAATCTCAAAAATCTTAGGACGTAAACCACACAGCGTAGTAGTCTCGACCAAGACGAGACTCGATTAGACAACAACAAAACAACTGACTCTTCACGCGGAACCGATACTACAAGCGTATGTTTCTTCTCCTCGGGTGGTTCTGAAACAGTAGCGGGGTTAAACGGAGCATTTGGCCACTCGTTAGGAGCGGTATGCAGCCAGGGAGGGCCACAAAACCAAAGCGGATGATTTAAAATTTGCGCGGGAAGCAAACCACGTGAGAGACAATCAGCTGGGTTTTCTGTTCCAGCGACATGGAATATATTTTCCTCTGCGGAGGCACGGGAGCCACCGAGCGAAAAAATATCACCCTTGAAAGGGAGCGCGACAACATAACGACCATCTTTATCACGAGTAGTCGTGCGGGTATAAATCTCCTCAGTGACCTGATCCTCAGGGCTGAGAATAGGCGGGACATTGACCTCTTCAATCTCCCAGAACTTGCGGATGGTAGACTCAAGCGGCGGCTCGACGGTGCAACAGTGCGACACAGTCGAGTAACTATTTAAATAAGCGGGTGCGGAACCAACTATAACAAACCCGAGAACTGTTTCCAGTGCGTGCGGAGCGGGGTACATCGGAAGACCCTGAATTTTACGTGATAACTGGAGATGCGGGAGAATCGAAGCACCGATCAATAGATCGATATCTCCAGGGAAAGCGTAATTTCCGTCGGCTAACTGCAAGTTCTTAAACTCCGTCAGCATGGACGTGTCAACCGGTACCGTGGGCAACCGTTCCGTAATCTTATCTGCGACTAGCGAATCCATTTCAAACGAAATATTACGATTAAAACGTGAACTAAATATTATTTTAATGGAACCGTGAATGGTTGCCTTTAAACCTCCAAAACCTTTCACTTCTGAGCGGGATGACCAATTATTAAAACTAAAACCAAGGCGTTGACAACAATCCCGAGTAATAAAATTACTCTGGGAAGCGCCATCTAGTAGCGCTCGAACGGTGTGCGGTTTGCCAAAGGCATCTACAATGACAACTTGCGCGGTCGCAAGCAAAACGGTAGTGATTTGAGTACCAGCGGCGGAAAGCGAACACAATGTTACGTCGTTTGCACTTGCAGCAGGCCGCGCGTCACAAGCGTCGCGCGTCTGCGCAGGCCGCGGCTGCGATGGCAGCTTACTACTCTCAAAATGTAAGAAGGTATGATGTCTAGCTGGACATTTACGACAGCTAACACCACTTTTACATGACGTAACCAGATGTTTGTCACTTAGACAATTAAAACACAAATTATTAGTGCGGACAAACTTGTAACGATCACTAGGCGATAATCTCTGAAATCCCGAACACTTGTACAGCTGTGTATGGCTACCCTTACACAGAGAACAGTCAGGTGTTGAGGCGGTATTAACTAGCGTATGTGCAGTCTTGACTGACTTCGATGACGCGTCCATACGGCGATCGGAACCTGTCCTATTCGTGGCTTCATGACGTGCCGACGTGCGCTGCAACACCTTAATATGGTCGCGAATAAAAGATTCTAAATCTTCGAACTTAGGTATTTCTTTACCGCGCTGAGTCGTTTCAAACAGACGAACAGTTTCAGGATCTAATTTCTTTAAACCGATATACAAAAACAAAAAGTCACAGAGGTCATTGACCTTTAGGTTCTTTACTGCACGAACAGATGATGCGAAAATATTTAAAAACTTCTCTAAATTATGATCGTTACAAACGGAAAAACTTTTCAAATCGAATAATTGATCTAAATATGCGGTGGCTACTAATCGCTTATCTTCGTATTTTGTTTTTAAAGTGTTCAAAACTAAATTGTAATTTTCAGCGCTAAACGTAATTCCAGCACAGACAGCCTTTGCCTTACCGGTCAATTTTTCTACGAGATAATGCAATCTCTCGTGATCTGTCAGCGATGTGTTCCTATGTATTATATTTTCGAAACTATCTATAAATAAATTCCAATTTCGAATGTCACCATCAAATTCAGGTATTTGAATTGGCGGCAATCGTGGGCGTTCGCGAGGAGGGTTAGATAAACCACTCGCGGGGGGGGGAGTCTCTAAACTCCTAGCAATACGTTTGATACGACAATACAAGTCATCAAAGGACGACAATGCCTGATAACTCACACAGTAATCAGGATTTAACTCCAACTCTAAAATGTTTATATTCTTAATTGTAGATTTAAAATCCTCGCGCAAACTATCTAAAGTTTCCAACGAACACAAGAAAGCATCTCTAATCATCAGATCCGAGATTTGCAAAGATTTATCACAAATTGATTGAACACGTGAAAACTGTGAGTCCCTTTCGGCGTATAAAAGCTTTAACTGAACCTTTAAATCAGTACTAACCTTGGTTCCCTTAAGAGACATCTTGTCTTGATATATTCACACTATACACTCAAACAAACACTTAACGAATTATTAAGTAAGCGATAATTATCAGATAACAATATGGTAGTATTGTAAACAACAAAGCGAACGGCGAACGAACGGAATAACCTGTCTATATAATCTATGGTTTATCCGTTTCCTACAAATATTCACTCAACAATGAACGGGTATTTTTGAAATGCGTCTACCTACATGCAATTTGTAGGATGGTCGAATGAATTTTGTCAAGAAAAAGAATGCGATCGATTTATATCTACGCTGATATTTACGTAGCTAACTATAATTATGCGGTGCGGTTGACGGCGTAGGTACCGTAATTATCAATGACTCTTTAACTATACGAGCGAAATAACGTATAGTTGCCTAAATGCCTAGATGCGGGTTTTCTACTATTATATCTAGGTAAATAGGCGCGTTGCGTTTATTCCCTATGGAACAAATACTATATTGCGAAATTACAAGAAAATGATTCACGATCCTGCTCGTAGGACCAAAAGTAATGGTTGCGCGAATTTGCTTGATGTTTTAATGGACTGTATGTTTGAAAAAGCGATATAAGGTTTGTTAACAATATGCAGGTACTGCGTCTAGCGTTTATTAATGGGATAAATGTATTAGAAGGAACACTGACCTTTAACCTCGAAAGTTCCACATGGCGCCGGCCGGCGAATCCCGAACTTCGTACTTTCAAGCACTGCCAGGTCCTGTATTGCACTAACACTGCACTATTGTTGAGTCTCTGAATGATTGGATCACGAAAATAGTCAATTTTCTTGTAATTTCGAGCGGGCGTGTTAGCGGTGCGGTCACATTCACAATCGATGCACAAACGTCAAATGTCAAATCATTTCTTGCGGTCGTGCGGGTGGAGGGAAAACGGATGGTATAGGATTGCTAGGCCAAAAAAATAAACTACAAAAAAACAAAGTCGCGGATCATAGCAAATTGGCGCAACCACATACTGTTGTTATAACTAATTATATCTTTTGACAAAATATACTGAACCTTGAAAGCAAGCAGTCCTATTATTCTTACTTCTAACCTACCATGATCAGACCACTCTACTTGGCATGGTACATACTCGTACTCGTATATACATTGAATGTAACGAGTTACCTTAACTAATCTACATATATACTCGTATATAAGAACGGCTGAACTAATTTGGCTGAAAATTGGTGGGAAGGTAGCTTAGAACCAGGAGACGGACATAGGATAATTATTATCGCGTTAAATAAAATAATCCAAAACCTGCTCATTTATTGGTATACGGTAAAGTAGCGTAGAGTAGGGTAGGGTAGGGTAGGGTAGAGGAGGGCACAGTAAGGTAGAGTAAGGTAGAGTAGGGCGTGAGCGAAGCCGCGGGCAAAAGCTATTAAATGATAATGATTTTTAATTTTTCTATTTTTCACCTAGTTATACTCGTAGGAGGTCATGGCCGTGGTCTCCTCTAACTGGTGGAGCGCACGTTAAAGGACATGGGGTCTTTTGGAGTAGTTGTGATTTCTATTAAGTTTATCCGTGAGACCTCTGTTGGAGATCCAAATAAATATATACGGCAATCATATTAAAGTCGGAATCAGAAGATGTTTATACATGCTGCACTACTGGAATCACTAGATTTGAAACCAGCCACATCTCTGGACATTGTTTTGGTGGACGACCCGGTGGACAGAACCCAGAGGCAAGAGGCAACAAGGAAAGCCTCAAATGATAGACAGATGTCATAAAGCAATAGATTCGCTGGAAGAGAAAACTCAAATAGGCTGAAGAAGGGCTGTACCTGAGAAAAGTTTATATTCACAGTAGGCACTAAATAAAAACAAGGAACACACAAGGACATCGAACACGTTAGTCTATTATGAAACTGATCACGCTGATCACTCATCATGTTCCAACTCTTACGATACTGCTAGTGGCTCCATCTAGTTTGGTTGCGAAGCTACTGGAATTATCGATACTTTATAACCCGGGAGGAGTTTGTATCACGCAGGCAATGCCGCTGACAGCAACCACACACATATTTACGACACACATATATATATTTACGAAATATTATAGCATAGCATCAGCCTTATAATGTTCCCACTGCAGGTTAGTGGATGTCACATGTCTTCGATTTTTTGGTTCTAGGACATGCATGGTTTCTCACGATGTTTTCCTTCACCGTTTTAGGGCAGTGGTGATGAAATAATTTACACAAAGTAATGCGCCTGCTAGGTTTTGAACCCAAGACCTACAATTCGTAAGTTGGGGACGTTACCACTCGGCCACCAGTGCTCTCACTCGATAACTAATATCAAAGATAAAATAGGATGGCAAATACCTTTCAATCAATCTCATTGTCTTCGTCGCTATCCAAGTAATAATACAAATTACGAGTCAGGTTTTAATGCAAGTTTTTAACACTTTTGCTGCCAAGAAAATTGAACTACTTATTAGTTTGTGTGCCCATAATTTTGTTATACGTTGTTTTCATGCCCAGGACCATCTCTAATATGCATAGTAAACCGTAGGGGCCTGCAGGCCCAAAGATTTTTTTAAAGATTTACCGTGGTCCTAGAACGCAAAAGGTAACTGAAGAAAAGTGGATTGTAGTCAGTAAAACTCAAACACTCCTCCACCTCTGATTCCACCAGAAAATTGAAACCGCCGTAAGATTGTAAAATATCGCTAAAAATTATAACGTTTTTTTTTCAAATCAGACACTGTTTATGTTGAAAAATAATGAATTTGGGTGTGATTTATGGTACCTATACAAAACGATTTTTTCATAATATATCGAGAAATTATAATCTAATAAAAATGTATTTCAATCATACTGAGTGTGCAATTTTCCGTTTAAAACGGATTGTTAGAAGTGTTATGTCTATAAATTGACTTCGAATAATAAATTCAATAAACTTTATAGTTTTTTTTTTTTTTTTAATAGGTAAAATCATCCAATGACATCCCCCGCCCTTGGGCAGAGCGGGAGATAGTGTCAGACTCTTACCTACTGACTAAAAACCTACTCCGTTCCTCCTTTGGTCAGGAGGTCAGGAGTCACTTAAGTAATCCTAAATCAAAAAATCACCATCATACGGTGAACAAACTTTTTGCACAGAAAATTCGTGTTGCGTCAAATTACTATTCTTCATCGAAATTTCTGCATTTAGTCCATAATAAACGGAGTGCAGGGGCTTAAATCGTTAGTTGCTCATTATTGCCGCGACAATGGAAGGCGGTGCGCAGTTAGGCATTAGAAAGGCCGAGCTTTCGCTAATGACATCCCGGCGCGCCTTATGTATGCCGACACGGCGCTTTACCGAATAACTCTTTGTTCGAAGAACGAAGCGTTTAATTTACCTTTTTAAAATGTTCCGCGTTCTGTGGATAATTTGATAGCACATTTTTGAGACAACAGTGAAATAAGAATATCAGACAATAGCTGCCTAATGGTTTGGTAACTGCCTATCTATAATGTAGTCTAATATTCAAAATGCTCATGTCACAGTGTTCAAAACGGTTTGCCCGATTTTTGTTTTTTTTTTTTTGTATATTTGTTAGGTCTGAGAATAGATCTCAAGCTATTTTTTTACCCTCCTGTACACACTTCCTATTTTTTTCTTTTATAACTTATAAGGCAGAATAACACCGGGTTAGCTTACTAGCTGACCAGAATAATAATTTAATATTAATATAAAGAATATAGATTTTTATACTATACTTAGTATAATAATCTATATTCTGTGTATTAATATAACAAAGCGAAGAGTGTTTTTTGTTAGTTTTTTCCACGCTAATCTCTGGAATTACCAGTTTGGTTTGGCAAAAGTCTCCATGACAAATAGTTTAAGCTACATTACATCACGCTATAACCCACGGAACCAGAGCAGTAACCAAAGATGCGGGCGAAACCACGGCGGACAGCTAGTGAAGACATAAACAAAACGTTGGAATATTTTCTTGCGAAAATATACATATTCAGTTTACTGAAACAATAACAAACAGAGTTACTTAATTTGAGAGGTACAGCATACTGCATTAACCCGTTGTATTTTTTTACACGCCTACAACGGTTGCCCTATATATATATTTTTTTTAATGTTTATTAATTTCTACTAAGTATTTACCTACAACGCGTTGTTCTTTAATTTTTTTTCATCATCATCATCATCAGCCTTTTAATGTTCCCACTGCTGGGACAAAGGCCTCCTCTCTAAGAGAGGGAATAGGCCGTAATCCACCACGAGGGCCCAGTGCGGGTTGGTGGATGTCACATGTCTTCGAATTTTTGGTTCTAGGACATGCCGGTTTCCTCACGATGTTTTCCTTCACCGTTTTGAGAGCAGAGAGTTTTTTTTTTAATGTTCTTTATTAATTTATACTAGGGACTTACCTACAACGCGTTGTTCTATTTTTTTTTTAATGTTCTAAATTAATTTCTACTAAGTATTTACTTACAACGCGTTGTTCTTTATTTTTTTAATTTTCTTTATTAATTTCTGCTAAGTATACTTACCTACAACGCGTCGTTCTTTATTTTTTTTAATGTCCTTTATTCATTTCTGCTAGGTATTGTTATAGTATTGTATAAAGTAGAAGCATTTATTTTTTCAAAGTTTGTAAATGTGAGTACCATGGAGCAATTTATGGACTAAGGTTACTATTGGACTTGACATAAATGAGCATAGCAGTGGAGATTTTGTCATGCTCACTCAAATGTCTCACTGATGGTGGCGCGTGTGTTGGATCATTCGGGTCCCTTCAAAATGGTTGAGCTGAGTGGTGCTGATATACGCGTCATGTTCGTGAACGGGCGCTGTCTATTTAAACTGGTCATCTCTTAGCTGCCAGTGGTATAATTGAATATCTATACTTAGAATCTAATTTACATCGTTCTCACATAATAGCAGCGACAAGAAACATGTAACCGAGATATTTGTAATACATAACCTGATTGAATAGAGCGTCCATGGAATTTGTTGCACATTTTTCTCCATAGAGAATTTTGGGATATACAATTAACATATTTTTTACTGTATGACCTACTTCTTGACCTTTCAAAAGTGCCTGTAAAAGGTTTATTTGAAAATAAATGCTTTTGAATATTGACTTACCTACAAGGCATAGCTCTATTTTTTTTTTTTATTATGGATAGGCTCGCGTTTGACCACTGTCTCTCCTCATAGCAAGCGATGATGTGGTCGACGACGGACGATGGCTTTATTTAATCATTGTTTATTATAATTGTTTTGATTTAACATCAAAAATGAAGATATGTATTTTAGTAGATAGTATAGTAGACATTTTATTTATTTGAGACGTTACTAATGAGTTTCACTATAGTGGGTAACGTTGATCAGCTAACTTATGTAAGCAGTAAATCATCAAATTACTTCTCCCGTTTCGGGGGAGGCGAGAGGGAGTGTCAAATTTTTACTGACTACAACCCACCGTGTTTATTCACTTGCCTTTTGCGTTCTAGGACCACGGTGACTTGAGGTTAAGGTTGACAGAACATGATTACCACGTGAAGATGGTTCACAGATCACGGCAAAACAAAATGATACTACTGCAAATACGTATCGAACTATGCTATACATTTTACGACCTACAATTTGTAAAATATTTATTGGCTACATCTTTTAATATCAATCCAACGGTTGATTAAGCTGTTCTAACATAAATCCTGATATAAGCACATAGTTATCTTTAACAAAATACTGCTACAATAACCAAGTTGTATTCGCAGTGTACATATTTTATAATGAGTGTTTCTTTCTCTTGAAGTTTAAAGTTTAACAGATTTTGACTTTGCTGTGCTGTCTGTCTGCTCACAACCGTAACAAAATTCCAGAACATTAATAAAAAGTTAGTAATTTCAAAAATGTTACGTGTGATGACACAATTACAAACAAACCGACTGTCCCTCGGTAAACTATCGAAAGTGAAAAACTTAATTTACAGGAGTGCAATTTGAAGCTTATTTTATATCTATTTATATATTAATGTGTATAAATTTGGTTACATATAAGGTTGGTTTTAAGAATCATTAGAGAAAAATATTTTTTATCAAACTAGCTAGTTTATAGCAAACTTGAAAAAGAAACAAAAAAAAAATGTAAATTTTCAGATTCGAGAGTTTACGTAGGGACAGTCGAAACGAACAATGAATCAAACTACTTCTGTGCAGATTGAGACAATGTAAATGAACTGTAAGATACCCACATCTTGTAGAATAAGTATTCAAAATGAATAACAAAATAGGTATATTTAGAAAGTCAAAGAACCTTCAGCTGTAGTACAAAACAACTGTAGGAATAATTGTATCACAGTGCGTACAAAACTGGAAGCTACGCGAGCAGTGTAACGCGGTCCGCATAGCGCCATCTATTATTCCCGCCTTGCACTATAAGTTCCATGCGTTTTTGAACCGGTGGGATGTGTTAAATGCAACGACCGACAAACCCGACTCGCGTCAATATTGACACAAAATCCCATAATTTCGACCGCCATGCACACAATAGATTTATAAGATAAACACAGAGTAAAATGTCAGTAAATAGGATTGACAACATTTTAATATATGGTCGTGTATTTGCTTTGGGTCGGTTTGCCTCTCTGTTATGCCTACATGCGTTAATGCTGTACCGTGAAATCATTGTTTTTTGTAGACGCTTTGGAGATTAAATATGAATAAAAGGACAAAGCGCCGTGAACATATTGTACTTTTTTTTGTTCAGCGGAGTTGACTTAGTAAGCCTGTGGGATTTTGGCATTGCGACATACCATGCCAGTTAAGTACTTTTAACGGGTGGGAATTTAAATAAAGGTTTCTTTAACCTGTGAGCTGTATTTCACGTGTATGAATCGTACTCGTAACAACTGCTTGGATTATCATGAATTCATGATATCCAATTCTAGTCTGCGTTCTTACACAATCTAACACTACGATAGATAGTTACATACAAAATACACTCAGAAGTCGAACTACTAATCCACATCGACGTCATCCTGAAACATGTCCAGAAGACAGGCAGCATTGTCACGTTCAATTTTAATGTCAATGATAATTATTTGAGCAAATAATGATCCAGCAAACTGGTTTTAAAGTGTCGATCATTTGGCGAGTACTTATGAATACTTATACTTGAAAAGAATAGTATGCATCGGGCCTTTTTTTAAATAACGAGTCATGCGAAGTGCTTACAGAACATCCTAGTGATAGCCAGGACTGAGCACGCCACTATCGCAGCAATTAGTCTCGTGATTAGAAAGGCGCCGAAGCTTCCTCACTTTTCGCCTGATACAGGTACTTATCCGACATGGTTGTTTCGGGAGGTGCCTGTGTCGGTAGAAACAGCCGAATGTTACCATAGTGTGGATTACTCGGAGATCACACTGGAGGACCAGTCCTCCTGGAGATGATTGGCGGCGGCGAAAATAGAACTACCAAACAACAGAAATTCTAATAAAATTTGCTAGGAATAAATGCTTTGGTCTTTATCAAACTATATCATATATTTAGGCACCTACTTACAAACGACAAGTTTCTAATAAATGTTAAAAATAAACCAACTACAATTGAAATACAATCGGCAATTACTAATATTTTTTCGGTATTGTGGAAATCGACGCGTCTTTGACGCATCCGGCGGGATTTGAAGCATCAATGCCCCAAAGGAGATTACCTGCTTTCAACTCAGTTTGTCAATGGTAATCTGTAAACAAGAACTGTTAAAATCTGCTCTTTAACGTTAACCGAGTTTGCTCAGGTGTACCCCTTTGACAATAACCAGCTTGCATATAATAAGCCTCTTGAATGATATTTTTACTAGCGTCGGTTTTGTATAGCGATGACAGTTTTGAAATGGATGCTAGAGATTGCCAACTGTATAATTGGTCTACCTACTTTAAGCAATATTTAGTATAAAAATTCAAAAATCTGTGAGTAGTGAAAACTTTATAGAATAGACAAAATCCTTACAAAAAAAAATTGTATTGTCAAAAGAATATATGCCTTAAGTTAAATTAACAGAAATCTACATGCAAGTACGCATAATTTTATGAACTATCTGAAATGGACAAATTATTGTATTATAGCTCTGTCAAATCTTTTATCTTTTGAAGATACTGTAAAAAAAAAATACCGTATCTTTTAATTTAGTCGTAAGTTTTTTTATTTAAGTAGTTTAATAAAAATTTATATGTTTCTTTATTATTTCGTTTCTAAATAGTTCCCACCCCGGATTACAGGTTTAACTTTGTTTTAACAAATAAGAAACTATGATCTGTAGATTATAACTAGCTGAACCGACAAACGTTGTTTTGCCTTATAAATTATTTCTAGTTTCTTGGTGATAAAAAAGTAAAAAATTATTACACACATTACACATTATAAAAAAAAAAAAAAAAAATTCGTCAAATAATTAAAAAAAAAATTAAGGGTGAACAACCCTTATCACTTAGGGGTATGGAAAATAGATAGTAGCCGATTCTCAGACCTACTGAATATGCATATAAAATTTGGTAAAAATCGGTAAAGGTAAATCGGTAGTTTCGGAGGAGTACGGTAACTAACATTGTGATATGGAAATTTTATATATTAGAAGAATATATAAGATAATAAGTTTATAATTTTTTAAGTTTATAGTTTCTATAAAGTGTTACAATAGTTAAGTGTGACACTGCATCCCGCACTCGGATGCCCTGTGACGCAGGCTGCGTCTCTCTCATCAGGTAATATAACATCAGAAACAAATATTTAAGATATTTTATTGTAAACTAGCTTCTGCTAGTCACTTCACCTGCGTGATAAAAGGTTTACATTGGACCCCCATTTTCCTCCCCTAAGGGGGTGAATTTTATAAAATTCTCTCTCAGTGCTCGTCTACATTTTAAAAGGAAACCGTTTTCAAGGCCCTGTAATTTCAGCTGTGCGTTGATATGTTAGTCTATTAGTTTTACCTTTTATATGTATATAGATGTGTCAAATAAAAAAAAAAAAACGATTTTACGTATATTATTTTTTTCAGGGTTTTTAATCGCAACTACTTAGGTATTTCTTTCAAAACGCTTGCACAAAACAGTAATGGCGCGGCTGTTGGCAAGCGCACACCGCAGGAGCAGACATCAAACGCATATTCTGTAACTGATTAATGACGCCCATGAAAGGTATAAAAGAACCAGTAACAATAATTCATGTCGCTATGTTTGTTTGTACACGTTCGATGTACAACAATGCACCACATCAGCAAAGGGGTGATATTTAACTCAAAATCAATGCGAACTCCATTGTATGCACACCACGTCTAACGGGAGGGGGAACTTTATGTCTTTTGCTTTATACTAATAACACCACCCCTTCAAGGGTGGCTCTCTGGTTCCTTTCGAATAGGGAGCATCCAAACTTTGTATGTTAATATAAACACTCGTGTAGGCTTCCTTGCGAACATCCAGAATTCAATGTATAAAAGCGTTATTATTACATAAGAAGCCCTAAGAGAGAGAATTATTTCCTAAGGGGTCATGTTGAGGTGGCTCATAAACGGGTTTATAACGAAGTTCAAAATGTCTTTGTAGTAATTACATTAAAAGCCGGTCAAGTAAAAGACAGGATTGTATGATGGCCATTGTTCGTTGTCGTTATGATTATAACTTTCTAGGTACAGTAATTTTGAGAATATTTTCTTTAATTTAAATTTTCGTTGTTTTAATCGTTCATAGTAATGATAGTGGCTAATTAGATAGCTATTATTGTTAATTGTTTGTGTAACAAAATCAGTGTAACATCCAATAAAATTATTCCAGGTAATATACTTAGTACGGCCGTTCTAATTTGGTGAGTCTATAGTTAGGCTCTGCGAACTTTAGTGCATTCATAATAAATAAAGTGTTTAAAAAAAAATGCAAATAAGAGTTGTTAACAGCAATAACAACTGCTAATGGTATTTTTTTTTAACCATTTATTTTTTTTACGAGAGCACAAGAGCTAAAGTTAGCAGAGCCTAACTTCAGACTCGCCAAGTTAGAACGGCCGTATTGTATCTTCCCCTCGACTGAAATTGACAGTAGAGTTTATTTAATTAATATTTACGTCCTCGATTAAGTATATTTTTCTTTTTCGTTTTCACAACTTTAAATATCTTTCAAAAAACGTATAGGAGTTTTCGCAGACCTATACTATGATTTTTTATTAGATGAAGTAAAGTGACAGCAGTGGACAATGCCCAAATGTCAAATAACAATTCCCAACTGTCAAACAACCATTGTTATAGCTGTCACTTTACTTCATCTAATAAAAAATCATAGTTTACGTATAAAACATTTCTGATACCTACAACCTGAGTTTTAGTCAAGAGTGAATAGATTTCGGTTTTAGGTCTGTACCTTAGACTGTCTTTATCCTTAACTATTTGAAACTTTTATACAGGTTTTGGTTTTTTTTTTTTTTTATGGTAGGTAAAATCATCCAATGACAAATCCCGCCCTTGGGCGGAGCGGGAAGTAGTGTCAGACTCTTACTGACTAAAAACCTACCCCGTTCCTTCGTAGCCTATCGTGCCGGGGTCGAGCATTCCTTTCGGAACTAACCCATGACCCCAGTAGGCTTCGACCCTGCCTGCCTGCAGTTAGCAGGCTGGGCCTCTTCGGTGTGCTGACAGCTCCTTGAGGCGCGCGGGAACAGAACGCGCCGTCGACGACTTGGGCTCGGTCCGGTCGGTTACCGGACGATCGGACAGCGTGCTACCCATTGCACGCCGTCCGCAAGCCCGCGCCTACGGTGGCCGGAAATCGGGATCGGAATCCCGGCGGCGGCTGGGGCGAGCGCCCCGTTGCCTCTGCCTGATGCGGTCGGCCTCCTCCTTACAGGTTTTGGTTACGGTTTCGGATATTTTTTTTAAATTTCGGATATCGTAGCTAAACGGAGCTCCATAACATCCCTGGTTTATAATAGCGAGCTCTTGTATGCCAGTTCTATCGATGAAGCATCAACGTGATGCCAATGCAATTCGAATCCTCACATAGAAATGTGTATCTTTTTGTGTGGTGAATAAAGTTCTTTATTGCATCACTATTTTAAAAAATACGCAACAAGGAGGCAAGACACGTTTACTATCCTACTTCTATGCTTCCTTCAGACAATGTAGCGTACCTATTTGGTCAGTAGGTATATTGTCATCAAAGATACTGAGTTTTTGGCGGGATTTCTTGGAGTGAATTTCAGTGACTGTTCAAATTATTCGTAAATTAATTTGTAATGGATATTGTGATATAAAATTGGTACGGTTTTGTATCTCAAGTGCGCAACTGGACAATAACTGAAATCATTGAAACAGGAATATTATAAGAATGAAGATATATCACAAGAGAACCAAGGCTGCCGTCATAGCATGTACAATCGCCAAAATTAAATGGCAATGGGCAGGGTACATTGCACCCAGAAGAGATGGCCATTGGCGCCGAAAGGTTCTGGAGTGGCGACCGCGTACCGGAAGACGCAGCGTTGGAAGGCCTCCCACAAGGTCGTGGATGACCTAGTCTGGGTCGCTGGAGTCCGAAGGATGCGGGACGCACAGGACCGGTCGTTATGGCGACGCTTGGGGGAGGCCTTTGTTCAACAATGGTCGTCTTTCGGCTGAAATGATGATAATGATGATTGAAACAGGCGCCATCTCGGTAAAATAGAGCTGAGAATTTTATTGTAATGTTGACTATCTCAGCAAAGTTTACCGTGAAGGTTGACATTTCCTGCCAAATACTACAAAAACATTAGAATTTGTACATCCATATTCTAATGGTAAACAAATGAACTATTCATGCTAAGATATGACTCAAAGGACTTAATATCCAAGCCTCTAACATTACCTAACAAAAACAAAAACCTCAAAGATAAGGACGTCAGTAATACGGATTCAGGTATAACCGATGAATGTGATTCAATCTGCCTAACCTATTCCCAACTTTGATGGAGTCACCTTCCAGTCTTAATGGATGCAGCTTCCAGTATTTTACATGGAGCGACTGCCTATCTGAGGTCCACAACCCAGTGAGTGGGTAACGTTAGCCCCTTGCAAGACTGGTGTCAGATTTCCTGGCTTCTGGCAATCCGTAACGACTATCAAAGGTCAACAAATGACAGCAAGTACCAACGGCTCAACATACTTTCAAAGGCACGGAGGAATTTCAGTATTTAAACGTTTCTTTTACACTGACTTCTTTTTTTAAATTTCCCCTTTTCACCTCCTTAATGGTTGAATTTTCAAAAATCTTTTTAGTGTGCGCATATGTCATAAAAGGAAGCCTTTTGCAAAATGTCATGTTCTTAGTCCCATTAGTTTCAACTGTGTACATAGTATACATAGTTATTGTAGGTACGAGTACACTAACTAGCTGGCAACTAACTTCTGTATAAAACTTAAAGAAAAAAGTTGCGAAGTCCAATAGTACATAAAACTTCACCAAGAAAGTTGACATCAATGCAAAACACTGAATGGAAACTCGTAACTGACGCAAAAGTGAGCCGAACGTACATAAATGAGAATATACTTTCAGCGCAAAACGGAAACTGGGTTTGTCTACATCGAATACAAAAATCTTTCTCGTTTCATGTAAATATAGAGCGGAACAAACTCCGAACGACGCCGAATTCGTAGTCGGGCTCGTAGAGAGCGTAGTGAGCAAGATTCACCGTTCAGTAACACGTGTCGAGCGCGGGGGAAGGGCGTCGCGACGCTGGGCGGACACGTGTCGCCTGTAGCCTCCTCCTCTCTCCACACTCTTATCATAAGGATGTGCTAGTTGAGTCGTCAGTGTCGCGTCTTCACTACCCACCCGCGCTTACCCCGGCACCCACTTAAATTTGTATGCACATTATACATGAGGCGACGTGTCGACCGATCATCTTTATATTGCTGCCTCTCCACCCCGAGACACTGTAAACACCACTAAGCCATAGGCCCGATTTGTCAGGATGCCCTGCGCGTTCTTACTTTATTTATATATAAGATTCAAATCTCGTTTGATGACATTAATAAAAAAAAAGTTTCGGTGTTCCTTTAGCACCGAAAGTTTTTGTACTACAAAGTTGTTTTCTCGACAAAGTAAAATGTCATTTCTAATCATTTAGCAATCTTAAATTTTCCTAGATTTAAACCAGGGCTCGTATTAAAAAAAAAAACATGGTATGCCTTGTATAGTACACGGCAAATAAGAAGACCCCGCTGCTAAAAACGGTTACTGCGCATTCAAGATCGAGCGCCATTATAGTTCAACTTACGTGCTGAAGTTTATGCATCGGTTGGTTATCACAATGTCATAACGCGTATGCAGCCAATCAGCTGAAAGGTATTGTAGTCTAAGAACTCTTAAAGATTGGGTTTCCTTGTGACAGCTTCCAGCACTAACTTGAAGATAAATGACGATTGGGCTCTCCCTGCTTTACTCCGAAGTCAATAAGTTAACAGTTGATACTTTCAAAAGCCTCAACTTCAAGTAGACTAACAAATGATGCATGTTAAAATTATTTTCGTAGGCTTTCATTAATCTAGATTAATGAAAGCCGAGCACATGGCCGTCATAGGAGTCGGTTTCAGTCAGTAAAAGTCTGACACGCCATCTCGCTCCGCCCTAGAGCGGAAGAAGTCTTTAGATAATTTCCCACCTAAAAAAAGAGGCCTCAGGTAAGGACTTTTTAAATCTCCGCGCTTAAATACCCTAAAACGACTAGTTCATCGCATCTGAGTAGTAGTCCCATACTTTCTAAAAACCTTTCTAAGACAGTTCTTTCGCCTCTTCACTGACATCATCGATTGCGAAGAAATAATGTTTTAGACTCGACAATTGCCAAGCTATCAGTGTTGTTTGTTGGTACACATTTGTCGAGATTCATGCAGACTATGAAGCCCTTCCACAAAGTTTCTGCTTCGTATCGCCACTATAGTAAGTTACAAATGCTAGTTTCTTGATATAACCAAATTTATTCCATCTAACTATCTTTTTTCTATTGCGTCCAGTAGCATCTTATGTGTATGCACGATTTCACGATATCCCTAGTCCAACATTTCGTTATAGCCGTAAAAATTGAATCAAAAATGAACACGCTGGAAATATTTAGTACTACACAAAAAAGCATGGAGAAAATCTAAAACATTAACTAAATTGATACATTTTAATCAGAAATTAAATGAAAGACCTAGTTATCCTACGTACGTTATATAATCCTAAAAGGATGAATGATAAATGTGCTTCTGAGTGTAAGTTCTGAATATAGATCTTAGTTTTTTGTGCAGCGAGGTCTCAGTTTTTAACTTTATGTTACTTCAACTTGTCCATTTCGCAGGCACGTGCCACACAAAGGAAAAGAAAATGAAAGAGTTGGTTTACGTACAGACGTCGGACTAAAACACCAACACACAGCTATGTACACGTAACTATGTTTAGTAGGGATATCTAAGCCCTCTCAGAGCGTTTAGCATTACCAATTCGCGGCTCATTGAATCCAAATTGAGCTCGGCTTTGTGAAATCCCTTTTCTCCCTTTTTCATTTTTACGAGTGTTGCTTTGGCGCCAGGCTACTAATGAACTTCGTTTACCCTCCCATTTCATTAAAAATGTAACCTTAAATTGTTAATGGCGCAATCACTTTAACTTACTTATTATTTTTAGGTTTTTAATGCAAATCAAGCAAAAAATGGTGTAGCTCAACAGTTTCAGAGCTTATATTAATTGAAAATATTCTGATTGTAAACTATTGTTTTCAAGTAAAACTAGAATATAATAATTATAGAGAATACGCACTTATTTAGTGAGGAGTTTTAAGGCTGCATTTAACGGTTAAAAAGCTTTCTTAATCAAACTAAGTTTATCGAAAGTCGAACATAAAAGTTTTCTACGTAAGACCAAGACGAATTCAAGACAACATCAGTAACTTTGAAATAGTAGTAAAACCAACTTTATATCGTCGAAATTCATTTGAAAGTATAGTATTTACATATACGCATTCATTAATTATTTCTCTATTTGTTCCGATATTTACAGAAAAAATGGAAATAGAATAAAAAAAAAATTGTAATCGTTATTACTTATGAATTAAGCTTGGTATGAAACGCATGTTACTAAAAGAAATATGAGTATACATGTGGATGATTAGAGAGGAACAGGGAGGCCAAAAAGAACATGTATGGATTATGTGAGGAGAGAAATGAAAGAAAAAGGAATTAGTGATAGCGACAGGACAGAATCAAGCATTAGTCAATATTTTAGATAACAATCCGAAAATGGGGTAATTCACATCATTATGAACCAGTTTTGGGAAAAGTACATAGGTATTTTACAATAGCATCAACAATATGATTGAAAAAAATTTTGCTACTTTTTTTTATTTGAAATTCTTTACGGTATAAGCTAATACATTCTTAAAATCATGTACTTCATGTAATGAACAGCTGGTTTTTACTTATCACGACATTTCTGTTTTTTTTTTTTTAGAATTAACGACTTCCAAAAAACGAAGAGTTTTCAACTTGGCTGACTTTTTTTTTTGTTTTTAAATAATACAAACTAGTGCTTTACTGCGATCCCACCTAAAAAAAAAAAAAAAAAACCTAATGGTGAGCAGAGATGCAATCGTTGATGGTTAAATGCAATAATTTATTTAGGTTAAAATTATCCTATGTCCTTCTCCTGGTGCTAAGCTACCTTTCCGCCAATTTTCAGCCAAACCGATCCAGCTGATCTTGAATTATAAATAGTGTAAGTAACACGACTTTCTTCTAATATAGATAAGATTTTTTCTGTAACAACTTGTGGACAATTAATATGATGATATATTTAACTGAAAATTATAAAAAAAATATCATTAAGATATAGCTCATAATAAAACGGGACCATATAGTGAACATTTTTTTACTACTGCTTAATCTGTCCTAGCTCAGAGGACACCGGTGTCCTCTCACATCCACGCCACTATAGGCCTTAATTCCGATGTTTAGAGTCTACTTTTGTATGAACAAGTTGGGTAGTTGTGGATCGAAGTGTAATATTCCATTAAAGCAACAGTAATAGCTGTAGACAACCCAATTCCAACTCGTTCAATCTCAGGTCGTCTACGGCGCGCACTGTTCTCGCGCGCATCAAGGAGTTAGTCAGCAAACTGTAGGGGCCCAGCAGGGCCGAAGCCTACTGGGGCCAAAGGTTATGTGAAAATGTCACCCGGGGCCCTGGGACAAAGGCAATGAATGGATCAGGGTAGGTTTTTAGTCAGTAAGACTCTGACACTACTTCCCGCCCCACCCAAGGGCGGGATTTGTCATTGGATGATTTTACATACCATAAAAAAAACAAACAAAAAAAAACTCGTTCAATCTAGTGTAGATTGTAGTTAATATAAAATGTCTTCAAAAAAAGGCGGCAAATATATTTAAGTGCCAATTAAACGTGATGTTACATTGTATTAAACATTATTTAAAGTGCAGCCAGGAGCGTGCGTACGGTTGTCAGGACGAGCCGTGACGAATGGGCCTTCGGTGTCGCCGACACATTTCCATTGCAGGGGGAACTTTTAATATTTTGTAGTCTGTTTCTAATTGCCTCGCCAATATATTAAAAAAAAAGTCAAGCCTTTCATTTTAATTTAAATGGAAAAGATAAATTGACAAAATAAACGGTCGGTTTTAACATCGTTTCGTTCTCATTATTGCCCAAATAAGAGCAAACGAAATACGTTAGATTTCATCTGGATGTCGAGCGTTAGGCAAAGGGCTTGTTTACGGAGACGCGACGCGTTACTCGACGCATTGAGCGGTCGTCGTACATTACCATATGTTTGATAATGTACGACATATGTTTTGTTTATACGTGCGAAGGCGCGGTCCGCTCAGCGCGCTGCTGCAATGTACGACGAACGCCCAACGCGCCGCGTCTCCGTATACAAGCACTAAGAGCTCACGAAGCCGTTTTCAACCGCGCCTTTTGCGGTAGAGGAAACCTGTGCTTTATTTCGAAACTTACGACACCGCAGTTTTGTACGGTTACGCAGCCGTCGCGGTTGCGATTTTTGCACGCAAACCTGGCGGGTAAGTATCATAATACATGCGGTTGCAAGACGGCCCGCCACCGGTGCAACGGAAACTGCGAAAAACCGCGCACGCGTAAAACGCGTCAAGAAATCTGCTTTAATATTTTTACATACATATCTGCATTCTACAGAAACTGCAGGCACACAACCGCAGCGGCCGCGGGTGAAAACCGCTTCGTAAGTTATTATCCTAAGACATACAGGCAGAAAATAAAATGTGCTCAAAATGACAAAGCAGTCTAAATAATATTATTTCAAAAATCTTTTGTTTTGTACGCCCGTAGGTTTTTAAAAAACAAACTCAAAGTAGGTACTTATTTCAAATAAACTATTTACAAGCACTTTTGAATTATCAAGAAGTCGGCCAGTCAGAAAAGTGGAGAAATACTTTCCAAAGATTAGATCACGGGGCTTACTCACGAGTTTAATTCGTTTCGTACTCTTGAATTCGATGCTAGCGCCAAATTGGTTTAAAATTGCTTGACCACACGCCAAGCCCAATCCCGACTTTACTTAGTTTCCCAAAAAGGTCACGCAATTTAGGCCTAGTATCGAATTCAAGAGTACCTAACGTTACAATTCCAATGTCGACCGATCGGAGTTACACTCGAGAGTAAGCCCCCTGTATGGAGAAGAACGCGTAAGAAACACTGTATACACTCGTTTAAATTATGTTATGAATTACCAAATCCTAGTTGCCTAATAGAATACAAAAATATCACGCCCTTACGGCCACCATAGCAAACGGCGTTTTTTCAGATATGTATATTAATATTTTTTTGTTATTTCTCGTTTGCTTTTCTACCAATTTTAATATCGTTTTCACTGTTTATTTTTATGATCTTGCTTATTTCCTATTATTGAAAAAAAGTCTGGACTTTATTGACGATTTATTTTTGTAATAATGAATTTAATCAGTTATTTTAAATAAGATACAACATAATTAAAAAACAATAATAATTATTATTATAGTTTTTCTATGTAGATCCATCACTACGACTTCTCTGAACTAATGTTATAACGAGGAAATATTAGATTTTGTGTTTGTTTCTATTTTACGATTTAACTCAAAAACTACTGAACCGATTTAAAAAATTCCGTCTCCTATAGAAAGCTACTTTATCACCATAAGACACCACTTGACATTTGACATGACACGCAGATTCAAAATATCGGTAGATTTGATTAATCAACGATATTAGTTAATTATATCATCAATCAAATAAAAAAGCAATTAAGTCACGCTCAAAGCAGCAAACAAAACATACAGTTCACAACAAATTGGGCTAGCCATTCGAGGCATAAAAAAAATGTAGTCAATCAACGAGACCGGGGAGAACATTGAAAAAATGATAATGAACAGCAGTGATCGCGCACTCCGGCACACTGACTGTGTACATCCGCCTTTAATGTCGTATGATTAAACATGAACCGAGGACTTTATCAAATTTTGGCACGCGTTTACTCGCCGGGGATGGGGCGATAGGTGTTTGCAGACCGCGCATGCATCGGCTGCTCCCAGATAGAGCCGTCAATACGTCGAGTTTGCGACAACCCTGAGTGATTGCTCGATAAACATGCAGCGTAGATTTATTTTCAGTCATCTGATATTGGTGCCCAACAAAAAAAAATATAAGATCATTTTTTAACTAAACTGTCAGACTGTTTCAATTCATTAACTGTGTAGATTCAACGAATAAATACAATCGATACAAGAATGACGTGAGTTTTATTTAAAACTTCGTAACTCCATAAACAAGCTTACACTAATGCAAAAGCTTTGAAAGTAATACCTACCTAATAGAAAAAATAATCAATTAATTTGTTAGGCCATTGTTGTTTTCTCTTATTTATTTATACTTAGTTAACGTCTAAAATATTCTGCATTTTCCAACGAACAAATAGGTATATTTCATTTAAATAAAACATATTATATATAAAAAATAAAATAAGAAATTATAACAGAATCAAACTCGACTGATAAAACCATGCAATTTGTAAGTATAAAGAAAACATTACCTTACTTTCAATCAAATACAATAAATAAATATCAAGAATTATTAAATATAATGTCAAGAAATACTAAATATAATGTCAAGAAGCACTAAATTAAATTTTAAGAATTGTTATATACAAGAGAGCAAGACTTAAAGTCGATACAATCCTTTTGAAAGTCTAAAGTACGTTGTTGTGTACGCAAACTTGAATTATTTACCCATGTACGAAATTAATTTGTTTAAGTAAAAATCAGCTGATCGGATGCAGTGACCTGTAGGTGGTTGGTACGCAACGACCGACAACTACCTACAGGTCATTGGACTGGCTCAGCTGTTGTTTACTTAAATAAATAAATTTCGTAAATGCGTATATTAATTCGAGTTAAAAAAAAAATAAGTACTTTATTTTTTCATTTTATCTGGCCTGTTGGTCTAGTAGTTAGTGGCCCTGGCCGCTGTGCCGAAGGTCTTGGGTTCGATTCCCACCCAGGACAAATGTTTGTGTGATGAGCACGATCATTTGTTCTGTGTCTGGGTGTAATTTATCTATAATATGTATGTATTTAGAAATATATAAGCAAGTTTATCAGTTGTCTGTACCCATAACACAAGCTCTGCTTAGTTTGGGACTAGACGACGTTGTGTGATTAGTTGTGGAATATTATTACTATTATATTATTATCTTTACAAATTGATAGTGTTTTGATGTACCGGATCGACCATCCACGGGATTAAAACGATCAAAATTTAGCCGTCTATAACTAATTCTTTGCTGATGATTTTGGCAAAGTCGAAGTTAATGAGTATTTACTACCGAAAGACCAAAACTATAAAGAAAACTATTCTGACCAAACCTAAGATTATGCTCTATAGGCTTAAATAGCACGCTCTACCACTTTGTATGCGGGAGAGCGTGAATCGAGCCGGATACTACGGATGTGCTTGTGCACTGCGATCTGCGAAATTCTCTTGCAATGTTACGGATATGACAATTCGAAAGCATGGACGTGACATCAACAATGCTTCAAATAAGGTTCATTGTACACCAAAATAGTATCAAAACTGTTTGACAAACTTATTAAATCTATTGTTACAATGGTGGTCTTATCGCTGACAGCGATATGTAACAGACGACCTTAGGGTGTATTGCAAATTAGTGAAGTATTAAATTTTACATTAAAAATTAGAAGTGATAGATAGTCTACCCACTTTATCGTGTTTTCTTCGAGCAAAGAGGCTTTTTGTTTTTTTCTAAATTCTTACGATTTTTTTTGCGGTAGTAATAACAGCCTTTCGACACCATCTTTACTATGGTCTGCGATATAAACAATAATGTGTACAAAATAAAACATATCGCTAATCGCAATACTAGCTATCTCTCGCGGTTTGACCCGTGTCTTTGATACGATTGCATCAATGCTTACCATCAGGTGGGATCGCAGTCAAGCACTGGTTTATACACCGTAAAATTTTGGTCGTTTTAATCCCGTGGAGGGTCGATTCGGTATATGAAACACTATCGATTTTTAAAGATAAAATTAAAAAATAAAGTACTTTTTTTCTAAAACTCGAATTAATCTACGCATCTACGAAATTAATTTCTTTAAGTAAACGTCAGCTGATCGAGGTCAATGAACTGTAGGTAGTTAGTACGTAACAACTGACAACTTCCTACAAGGTCATTGACTCGTAAAAAAAGTACTTTATTTTCATTTTTATTTTTACAAATCGATAGGGTTTGATGTACCAAATCGACCCTCCGCGGGATTAAAACGACCAAAATTTAACGGTGTATATATTTAAAAATAAAAATTATTTTATATAGCCTTGTTCGTACAAGGACAAGGACAGAGATGAGAGCAAGCGATATCGTGCGAGCGAAATTGCGTTAACCGCAATTAGGCGACGGGCCTGATTTCAGCGGTCCACGCGCTAGAGACGAGTCTGCTTTGATAGATCTTCAACTTTTTTGATTTAATCTAAGTTTTTCTGAGAATAAAGCTAGAACTACATTAGACCGACGCAGACGTGTTACACACCTGATTGGTATGTCGAATGACGTCAAGTGTAGCTCTAAAAGTCTAGTTTCTATATAAAATGTATGGAGACCAACGCGCCCATAGCGGCGTGTGTGGCACACGTGTCTACAGTGTAGTTCTACATTTCGTTGTAGGCTATTTTTTACCTGCCTACCAGCACTCCCCATTTTTTCTTTGAATTTATGGTCTGATATGTAAGTAGGTAAATATTTTTCTTGATATTTAAATAACTCGTTAGGATAAGAATACGGTTCTTAATTAAAAATTTGACAAGTATAGTCAGTAGAAACGAGAATAGGTAAGTTTCGTATGTCGTTGTGAAGGGTTCACATGGGCCGCGCAAGATGCGGCATGGCCCCACTCCGCCATCCGTCAGGCTGTCGTACGAGCGGCACTACACGGCTCTGCACTTAACTTCACGCCAACCATACATGTGTCTATGGCGATGAGGGGCTAACTTGCTACTTGTTAATAGTTATGAAAGGGCCACGCCGAGTGGTCATCCCACAACAGACACGCAATTATGAACCTCGACGTGACTGATAGTGGCGAATTTAGTTAGATGTCAACATTAATGTTGCTGCATTTGATTCATTTGGACTTGATTTGTTGGTGTGTGTTATGTTATGACTGGCTTTATTCTTCTTTTCATGTCTAGGAACTCACATTATTTATTTTTCAATACAGGACCTACGATTACTCGAAAACCTGCTCTTATCCCACCGCGTTTAGGCATGCAATTTACTTTTTTCAGCACTAGTGCAGAAAAATTTTACCATCACAGAAATGCAAAACTTACATGTTGAAATGAAATGAAATGATATGAAATGAAATGATATTTATTTTTGCAAATAGGTTTTTCAAAAACACTTTTAAAGGTCAATTTTATTTTTTGTCTGTTTAAACTAGATGAGGCCAGTGTTTCTTAGCTGACTACCCTGAGAAGAAACACCGAAACAAACTCAGGGGTCAAAGTCTCTTTTAAAGTCCATACAGCAAACATGTAATGTTCAAATCTTCATTACATTATAATTTCTCGATATATTATGAAAAATCGTTTTGTACACAATACTTAATCCACATCCAAATTCATTTGTTTCTAACATAACCGTGTTTTATTTAGAAAAAATAGTTTACAATTTCTCACGATATTTTACAATCTAACGGGGTTTGCAATTTTCCGGTGACATATCAATTACCTAGATAATTAGGTACAATATAACTAATCTTAGGTAAGTATAGTACTTAGGTACATAAAAGAATGCAACATACAAGGTGAGAGCATCTTTTTCAGCTCGGAAGTCATTGAATGACTTCTACCGTAGAGCGAAAGCTGGTAAACTTTTACTGACCAAAACCTACATAATATTATGTTCCTTCATATGCCTTTGCATTCACGGGCCACGCCACTCTTTCAAACATTCTTACAAGCCTAACATACAAAAAAGAACAAATACCCTAGCAGGCAACGGCTCTACCCTCTAAGGGGCCCACCCTTCGGTTTTGCTGACATCTCTTTGAAGCGCGCGTGGAACACCACCCTTATGTTATAGCTAGTCAACTCATTAAAGTGCCCTCTATTGCCGGATAAGTAGAGTTACCAACACACACTACGTACCTACTATTCACTCAATTCCGACGTTAGACGACGATACTTTAGAGATTAGTTGTCATAAATCACGCTAGATGGTGCTGTGACACCATGCACAAGATATTACAAAACAGGTACGGATATTTCTTACAGCATTATTTATTTAAATAAAGCTATAATACGCGAAATATAAGTTGAACCAAAATGGCGATCAAACTTGAATACGCAGTAACAGATCTTCGTGTCTCAATCGAGGTGATAGTTCAAGGGACTATAGGCCTTAAGAGTGAATTTGCTAGGGAAGCGTTTAGTTCTAGCAAAGGTCCATCAAGAGAGATAGTGGTCAAACGCGAACCCTATAGTTAGAAAAATAAATCGGAAAATATATTTTAGAAATTCCACGACGTGCGCTGCATAAATAGGTAAAAAAAAACCATTGTCAACAAACTTTATTTATTGTTTTAGCACTAGTATGGAAAAGTACGCCAGCGAGCCCCCGAATATGATTTTAACTTATATCATTGATCTATCGAAGTCAATTCAGCACTCATAACACTCTCGCCAGCGGCTCGGGCGAATTCCGCCTCGGTCGCAATGCCAAAGTTTCGAGTCGATACTCGCACTAGGCACTCAGAAACATCAATGTACTAAGTATTCATAATAAAAATCCAATTTTAAACCCAATCCAGTCCATCTATCCAGGAAAAGCAATTAAGCTCAATAGCAATCGACAAAACGCGGCTATTTTGGACTCTTAATAGCACCGCAATACAGAATAAACAATAAATACTAACAATTGCCGCTATTAAAAGACAATCAATATAATATTAATCTGCAGTATAAATAACAAGTACCTACTACAAAACCTTTTGATATTTATGTTTTCAAAAGTCTGTAATACGATAAGGGTCTAAGTAATTGTTTTAAAATTAACTTTTTTTATGTGGTGGTTATCAATAGTAGGTACATACATTTTGATACAATTGCAGAAATTTTGTCATTGCGACCGAGGCGGAATTCATGGAAGCTATGGAGCCGAGGGCTGCAGTGACAAATGTGCACGTGTATTTGATCGAAACGACGTGTTTCAATACACTTACGACTCGTAGGGGTTACCCACACCTCGCGGGGGTCGACGCGCGCCCAAATTGATACGATTTAGTACATTTTGATACAAGTGAAGAAAGTTTGTCAATGCAACCGAGGCGGAATTCTCACGAGCCGTAGGCGAGTGTGTTATGGAGCCGAGGGCTGCAGTAACAAATTTTCACGAGTTTCAAACGACGTTTTTCAATACACTTATAGAAGAAATGAATAAAACCGGGGTTGACCTGCGCCTCGTCGGGGTCGACACGCGCATGATACGCTAAATGTAATAAAATTATGGCGGGGAAGAGCACGTGCACTTTTCTGCACTAGTGCGGAAACAGTCCATTGCGTGCCTAGAAGAAAATAAATGTCAATAGCAGTTGTTATAGCTTATAACTACTGTTATCGACCCTTATTTTTTTAAAGTATTTATTTTTTTACGAGTGTACAAGCGCCTAAGTTTGCTCAGCTTAACTTCAGACTCGCCAAGATCCGTCGGCCGTACTGTAATAAGATGAAACGCCCCTAGAAAAACCCCACGCAACCGCGTCCCAGCTCGTAGGTACCGTATTGAGCATAGTTTCTTATGCGTCCAATTAAATTAATTATTTTAAAAAGCTGAAGTGTCAGGCTTTACAGCGGTAGGTACCTATATCGTTATTTTTTAACAGTTCAGTTTTCTTTGAAGAAAACATCTGCAAGTGCGCTCTTGTTGCTCGTGAGTGTATTATCATTTTCTGGTAAGTAAATGTATATTCACTCGTCCCAATTTTTACTGCAGATAAGTAGGTAGGTATATCAGACTTTTACTGACTAAAATCCAACTATGTTTCTTCAGTTGCTCTTTGCAGTTAGATTGTTTGAAAGAATATGGTGGGCGGGAGTCACCTTGCCGAGCCGGGAGAGGATAAAATAAAATAAATAACTCTCCCGCTCACGTTTCCCGCCATCTTCTTCGCTCTCATTACTGCTTCGTAGAAGGAGGTGGCGACTTCCCATTTTCTCTGGCTTCTTACTATGGCCTGGACCATCAGGGTCGGAAGCGAGAGGTAATCGTCAAAGGACATGGTAGTCTGCTTTTGGACGATCCGCACTATAAAGACACACAGGCGTTTCTACCCGTCGAATCCGAAACAGGAACCTCCCGAATCAACTGTGTCCGATGAGGATCTGAGTCAAGTGGAAAGCGTGGATGGCATTGCTGCCCTTTAGCCACTCCTAAAGAGGACTTCCTGCCACAATTTATTGTAGCATACCCAACGCTGAGTTGCAACAGACACTGCATTCATACCACCATGAGATCTTGCCACTCGCCCTGCAGCTCGTGGCAGATCTCTCGGGAGTCGTGAAAAATTGACATATTTTTCGCACTTGTATCAAAATTTACATACTATTTACTATATTCAATTTGTATTATTGCTAATATTTCCTATAAGGACAATTGTTTTTAAATAGGCCGACCGTTTGTGGTGTCGTCGGTACAGATATTGGTGCTAACGCTGAGGGGAGGCCTCTCCAGTGCACTCCTCGATGTGAAGCCACACCGAAGTAATCACGGAGGCTAGGCCCAGAAAGAGAAAGAAAAGACAGGAAGATGACCAAACCAATGCTTTCGTCCGTCTGAAGAAAATAATGAGGACCGTCCTGTGCTGGACCGAGCGACGCTGTTCCCGAATATCCAAGGCAGCTAGCGTGTCTAGCGGGTCAAGACTGCGTTCCGCGACCGGGTTCCCCGAGACGCCTCCCGTTCTTCTCTAATCCACCTCGCCGCACGCCGCTTACGACTCGCCCGAAATGCCGATGCTTTCAGCCTGTTTGTCGCGCACTGGATCAAATGTTTCACTCGCGTTGTGAAAGTGAAGTGAGAGGAAGGGAGAGTCCCTGAACATGGACATGAGGACGAGTACCAGCGGCTGTTGAACTATCAGTGGAGTCTATCGTGATTGACTTGTAAATATAATGTAGGAATTCGCATTAAGAAAATAGTGACTCATCGCTGTCACTTAGCTTAACACCCCTTGACCAATAGATCATTGTAAATTAGTAAGCAGTGTTCACATTGACCATATTAAGTGAGGTCTTCAGACAGCAGGGCCCATTTTATGTCGCTTTTAGAAATGAATTACACCTATTCAAAAAATAAAAGCGAAAATTCTGACTGGAAAAACAATTACTTAGCATTTGTACTGATGGATCACTATTTTATTAACTAGCGAATAGACTGTAAAAGCTTGTATTAGCTAGGTATGCTATGTAGAGATGATATTCAAAAATATGTTAAGAAAACAAAAAATACGTATAATAAAAGTTTTATTTAGCTTTGAAAATCATACTACCACCTAAAATTAAAAACATAACAAAAGTTTCTTATAAAACTCTAATCTAAATATCCAGTATGTAAATCACAAAGACTGGATCCCAACATTAATATAATCGCTACTAAATAACATGTAATTCTACATAGTACGGGAGATACCATTGGTTTTTGTTAAAGGGTTTCCTATAAAGACAGATTTGAAACAAAATTAGTATTTATCTTCTACCACTCATAAAGATAGTCTTCCGAAAGGAATACCCGGCCGCGGCACGAAAGGCTACGACGGAACGGGGTAGGTTTTAGTCAGTAGTCTACTTCCCGCTCCGCCCAAGGGCGGGATTTGTCATTGGATGATTTTACCTACCATAAAAAAAACCGCTCATAAAGATATCCTAATCGCACTCTGTATTTCTTTCTACCCTCTATGCAACAGTATTTTATTCACTCAAAGTTTAGACTTTTATTTTGAATCGTTCACGATTTAATATTCAAATATGTTTTTATTATTTTTATTTATTTTGCTTCAGACACAAGATCCATATTTTGTGTTTGAAAGTAGGTACTTAAAACTATGTTAGTAAAAAAAAGGTAATTATACAAATAAACATTACATAACAAACAAATTACTCATAAAATGTCAAAAAATAAATGATTGAAAAATTATATTTTGTAATTATTAAATCACATTTTTAAATTTATAGCAAAATCCAACATTATACTAATTTAAAAAAATAAAATAATTAAAAATCATTAACGTTGACATTATTTTTTTTCTTTTATAAAATTAAAATCAAATAAAACCAAACAAGTTCAGTATATGCTTAACTTCGAGTATTACTTTTATATTTTCTATTTTACTAACATCCTGAACGTTGCTAATCGTGTCGTTTTTATAATTTGAAAGGTTAACGCCCGTGTTTTAAAGAAGTAATTACTTGTTGCTAAGTAATTTCGATATAATACAAATTGTTACTTAAGTAGTTACTTTACCCAAGTAATATGTTTTACTTGTTTATAAATACGGGTGTAAGAGTTGCCTTCTGAGAAACGAATGGTAAAAGAGCGATTTCTTAGGAATCTTCTTACGCTAGACATTACTAAACTTACCGTTGGGCAATATCAGACATATAATTTCCGTTAAAACTTTAAGACGAAATTAACGTCTTAGGCATCCTCAACCAGTCAACCAAGGGTGGTGAAGAGAAAACATCCGTTAGATACCTGAACTAGGTAGAAACCACGGTATAAAATCAATTTACAACAGTACCTCCCTGTACAATCACTAATTTACTACAATTATTAACTTATCTGTTACCGGCAATTGTATAATCTCTTACACCCGTATTTATAAACAAGTAAAACTAATTACTTGAATAAAAGTATTTTTTTTGTATATTTAAGAAAAATTTAAATTTGTCATAAGGATTTCTAACCTCAAGTAATGACTTAATAAGGAATTATTTAGCAACAAGTAATAACTTCTTCATAAATACGGGTGTGAGTCTAAATAGGATCGTGTGGTCTTCCACTCAGTAAACACTTTCTATATAAAACATAGTTATTTGTATTTCATTTTATACTTTGCCTGATCCCCTTGTAATATTGTACGCGGCAAATAAGTTGAACTAAAAAGGCCATCGTTGCTAAAGATACGCGCAGCCCTCCGCCGCCGCCGTGCCGCACTTTTATTGAGACCCGAAAATCTGTTACTGCGCATTTAAGGTCATAGTTCAACTTACGTACCGTGAATAATAACGTATATAATACCTAGTCTTTGCATTGCATTGAATAGGTCACTTATATAAATAATCGATAAAAAAAATATACTATTTACCAGTAACATATTTACCATCAACTCGTAACAACATTAGTTCAAAAAATAACAATTATTATTTCCTTAATTCATTTCAAAATAAATTACGTTTTAAAATAATTTAAATTATATAAAAATAATTGTTGGCACTGGTGGTTAAGGCTTGAAACACAGAAACCTTCTCGAGGAAAATTGCCTTATGTAACAAACCCTTGATCCAACCGTGAAACGACAGCTTCGACAGATGGCAGTCGACACTTTTGGCCATCAGGCCATTGGCGGTAACCACAAACGCCACAATGACAGCCGAATCCACATCCCACATGAAGATAACCTCGTATACCAAGTCGAGATATTCGATTTGCTTCACTCCCAGCTTTCACGAGGTTCTCATCAAGTGGGATAACGAAATCGACTATCATTGAGCAGCAAGCTAAATTATTATTAGAAAACATCGTTGAAACTGTAAAGCACTGATTTTGATACGTTCACCATTTCAACTGGACATAGGCTTCCCCAAGGTACTTCCAGAAACATCTCTCAATAAAAAAGTAATTATACTTATTGGGCTCAGACATGAGGCCAGTCCGTGAGTCATTTCATCGAGTAATGCGTTAGATACATTTGGGGACAAAACGTCCCTCAACATGAGCCTGCAACGTTGTGCGTTTTCGCGTTGGGGAATTTTTGTCCCCTAATGTGTCTGAGACATAAGTTCAACACGTCACAAAGACTTTTCGCTGGATTGTAGATTGAAATGTTTTCTAGAGTGTCCTAGTACCTGAACGGTCTCTTAAACTGCCCTCGCGTGAACTTGACCAGATCCCATAAGGCACTAAGCTAGGCAAGGCACTGTTAACATATAGATAAACGTAAGTTATCTAAACATATAAATAGGTAAATAACATCTTATGTAAAAAAAATCCTTTCCAGTACTTAATTACATTTTGAAATTAGAATCAAGTTCTATGTTGATTTTTATAAATCGCGTTTGTAATACGTATTTATTTACGTATTTATAACAATTATTATTACCATCAATACAACCGCCTCAGTTCGTCTTACCCTATTGCATGAAAAATTCAATTTTGCAAGTCTTTCGAAGTGATGTTAAAAGTATATTCTAGCAACACTTAAAGGCCTTTCAGCAACAGCCCGTGGCTTAGGTACGCACTTGTAATTAGCGTCGCTTTGGCGAAACGGGTTCGTACACAGCGACCCACGCCACAGCACACACAAAAGGGGTTTTTAATGTCGTGCTTATTTCATCACGCATGCGTGATCGCCCCGCACGTATATTCCCCGCAAATGTCCTTTTTATACATGAATTTATTGTATTTCATGGAATACGCGGCGTGACTCTGGGCAGTAGCCCCGCATGCGGGGCAATTCCGCATGCGTGATGAACTCCGCACGATATTAAAAAGACGCTAAGGCCGGTATATGGCGATCAATTTTATTTTTTCTTTTATATCATTAATGTTCCTAGAAACATTGTTGCGGCATTATTTCACTACTATTTACAATACAGTTTTGCCACTTTTATCAATAAAATTTTATCTGCTTACCATCAGGTGGGATCGCAGTCAAGCACTAGTTTATATAAATATAAAAAAAAACTCAATATTCGCTTATTTCTTAATTTAACTTTGTTCATTTAAAGTCATTTGCGCTTCAAAACAAATGATCATCAAAACAAATGATTTCGGTACTTTGCCATTTCAGAGACAAGTTTCTGATTTTTAAAGGAACATTGTTAACAATGATGCCAACTTAAAAAAAATATTCTTTATTTCGATATATCAAACCGATGTAAATTATATCTGTGAGATAGACTTGTTGGTTGTTACCGAAAAGTCTATTTCACATATATTTTTGCCTATTGGATTCAGTAGCAATATTCACTGATCTATATATAACATATCACCTATACAATTATATACTTCATTAACACCTGCTTTATCGGCCGTTACACAAAAACCGTCAATTAATTTGTGGGATATCAAAAAGAGTTTCTATTTAAAATGTTTATTCTGAAAATACATGTATGACCTCATATGCTTGAATTCAAAATCTTAGGTAATTCACATTCATTGCCTTTTGTCCAACTATCTACCTTAGCTACAAGTAGTCAAAGTTGATTTACGATTGACCATCTGAAATAACATCCTAAAAAATTCAAAGGAAATTGCACTTAGTCCAGGGATCCTAATATCACCATCAAACTGTACGATGCACATTAGCGTTCTAGTGTTCTAACATTCCATGATTGTAATATTAGGATAGAAGGATATGATACGAGTACTAGCCAATTATATCTTTTAAAAAAATATTGTTCAGACGAAAGATGAACTATTCCATCATCTCAGACTGTTATGTATTTCGACCATTCATCACAAAAAGTTAATTTAACAGCACCTACTTCATCACCGAAACGTGCCAAGGTTCCAATCTAGTCCTAAGCTTTTCCTATCAGAAAAGCGTACCTAGAAGTAGAAGGAACATTAAACGTACCTAATAAACGCACAGTTGTATTCTTGGGCGCATTGCTCACAGAACAGATGGCCGTTGGGGCCGAAAGGTTCTGGAGTGGCGACCGCGTGGCGGAAAACGCAGCGTTGGAAGGCCTCCTACAAGATGGATCGATGACCTGGTAAGGGTTGCGGGAATCCGATGGATGCGAGACGCACAGAAACGTTAATTGTGGCGAAAGTAGGAGAAGGACCATGTCCAACAATGAACATCTTTCTGCTGAAATGATGAATGATGATGATGATGTATTCTTTGAGCCACTGCCGTCATAATGCAAACTCATTAAAATCTATCTATAGTCTAAAAGCAAGCTTTTTATTACTCAGTACTTTCAAATATTAATATTAAACAATTATTTTAAAAAATAATCAGAATCATCAGAACTATGTATAGGTGAAGTATTCATTTTTAAAATTGACAAAAGAAGTGTCCAGACTTCAACTAGCCAATGTGAACACGGATTTTTTATTTACTATGATCTAATTTGTCAAGGGGTGTGGGTAAGCTGAGTGACGTCAAGATGAATCACTATTTCCTTAACGTGAATACACTATAGTATGAAATTGTTTTGTCAATTCCGTAACAGTTTAATGTCACCATCGCCCTGCATTTGTCTCGTGTTATTAAAGGTAAGTGCAAGCTAGGGCACTGCGCGTTTTGTCTTTCATTCTTCCCTTTCGATTATCACCTTATCTTTCACTTTTCCTAAGATTTTAAATTCAATATCAGGTCACACTTAGGTCCGGATCTAAATAAAAAAAATTGCCGGTATTCTTTTCATAACGGTTTACCTTTGTTAAACGGGCAATTAAACGATTTTATGTCTAGTATATGTTATTACAAATATAATTAATAACAAGGATTTTCTAGTCTGGCAATGGTCTTTTATATTACATAACATTAACATTTAATCACAGATTTTGTACGGATACATTAGATTTACCAATTAAACTATCATAATATAGCATGGAATGTTGATTTTCCTATGCCATAAATTATACGTCAAACGTTAACAAATAAATTTTGTGTACTGTATTGTGATATTGATATTACACTTACATGTATTGCTATTACTTTTTGTTTATAAAAACACGTTAATCTTCTTACTATCAGGTACCTGATAGTGTATTTAGTTTTGCTCCCATCCAAGGGATCTGTCAACGGCCATTTTCCATTGCTTGTATCTCATGTCTCGTTCATCATCGCTGATGACTGGTGAATATGTGGTTCCACTTGTCATCGGTATAGGAGAGCCCTGCTTTGAAGGTTCGACTCCCCAGTATGCAACAAGTGCTGCTCCCAAGGCAGTACTTTCAGTAAACCCAGCTCGTATCACGTTAATTCCAATTAAATCAGCTTGCATTTGCATGACTAGGGCATTAGATGTCATGCCACCATCGACCTGTAACAGGACAATAAAGTACTATAGAAAAAGTAGTATTAATAATGGGCTGTCGTAGCCTTTACGAGTAAGTGCTCGATTATGGAGACGCGGCGCGTTGAGCGTTCGTCGTACATTGCAGCAGCGGGCTGCGTCATCGCTCGCGCAACATAATTGGCAATGTACGACGGACCGCCCAACGCGCCGCGTCTCCATAATCAAGGCCTAACTGAACTTGATTGTGGAAGAACCAAGACTACCGACATAACCCAAAAAATCGCCAAATTAATTGGCAGTGGGCAGGGCAAATTGCTCGTTGAAAGGATAGCCGATGGGGCCTAAAAGATTCTGGAGTAGAGACCGCGTATCAGAAGGTACAGCGCTGTAAGTTTCAGACAAGCTGAACCGATGACCTGGTTAGGGTCACGGGAATTCGATAGATGCGAGGCTCACAGGACCCGCCGCTGTGGCGGAACTTGTGGATGGCCTATATCTAACAGTGGACGTCCTTCAGCTGAAATGATGATGATGATTGTGGAAGGTGAGTAGAGCTATGAGTTAATAGAAGTTATTACAAAAACATAATCTTTTCGAATAAATCTCTTAGTAACCGCTGTTGGCAGCGGCACGATATTAGCAGGAAAACGTTACATCATCAAAAAATCAGGATTATTACGGTGATAGTAAGTTTTGTGTTATGTATGATTATAACAATAAAAATTATAGCATGAACCGACTGGATAAGGTGCGCAAACAATATAAGGTGTTAAAAAATTAACTGCAAGAAAAGTAAGAACTGGTTTAGAATTACAAATAAAAAAAATTGGCAAAAAAAAGATTTTTAAATAACAACCCGTTTCGGAGATATGCAATATTTTCACTTAACACAAAATTATTGAATATGCGTACTGTACACCGCACGTGCTCCGGCGCGGCCGCCCCGCCGTAGGTACGCGTGAGTCGTTCACCCCTGTGACACGACACGCGACGGCGCAAATTCGTAAACAGCTGATTCTAATTTTTCCATCACATTTCTCAGACTTTGGACTGGCAAATTATCGAGCTTACTTACAAATAGCATATTTTATTATACCTATAGGACTATTAAAAGCACTGGTAGACTCCTAGGATTGTTTGGACAGCAGGCACTCGTCGTTGCTCACCATACAGTTCACGGTAACGGTTACGTGCCGCAGCTAAACTTTGACCAGTCGTAATGTAGCACACTACCATATCTAAGTACTCTCGATTGGAATACGTAAACGGCATTATTAAAAGCACGAAACTGCACGAACGCACGTATTCGCCGTAATGACACAAGAAAACACCATTACCGCGCGACAGATTTCGGACAACTAAGGGTCGGGAGGGGTAGAGAGAGCTGCGGGAAGAGTAGCGGGCGGCGGGGGAACCGCTAGCAAGCCCGCGGTACGATGGCGACCCAAGCCGCAAGCGCAGCCCTGGGTACAGCGCACAAAAAAATATTATACTAAATTATTTTATTTATGTGAAAATATAAAAACCGCTCAAAAAAAAATTGTTCGTTTTTCGATGGCGAGTAAGTGGACAAAATTCTTGCAGTTAATTTTTTAACACCTTATATATCATGGACAGGTTTAAAATTGCGCCAATTACCGAAAATCTCACAGAAAACCGCCCCAAATGGTATGGACATGTTAGCAGGAGAAGCGAGGACCATGTCGTAAAAATTGCACTAAGCCTGCAAGAACAATAAAAAGGCAGATGTCGCCCGCCATTGATCTGGTGGTCTAGAATCCTAAGGAACGTTTATGGAGATTTAGGGCGTTGGGCGAAGTGTTGCGTGGTGCATCAAGCGTGTATTTTTTTTTTTTTTTTTGTATAAACTAATGCTTGACTACGATCCCACCTTATGGTGAGTAATTTTGCAAGGTAGTATTAGTTGATGGTGAGTCGCATTAGTTTATGAAGAGCCTATTCACTCTAGCCTTGAAGACACCCAAATTATAATTGGATGGGAAGACCGCAGCAGGCAAATTGTTCCTGTGCCTCGATATAAGCGGTATTAACGACGAATCCAAATGAATGGCCAAGCATGTATCCAAAATCCAATCCTAGTGGTGGATTCATGACTTTTTTAGGACTACGGGGACGTTTGAAAGATTTATCACTTTGTTTGATTTGATTCGATTTGTTTGATACGTAAGTTAATATCGAAAGTTGAAAGCTTACTAAAGAAGTCGCCCACCAGGTCAATGGTGAGCGACCTCTGCTTTTCTATTGTTCTGGCAGTTTTATTTAAAGCTTATTTTATCTTTACCCTAATTTTTAATTAGGTGAACTAGTGACAGTTGGTCAGTTGTCTTCTTTTTCCTGCTCTTATCCCATATTACTTGGGGTCGGCGCAACACGTTTTTTCTTCCACTCTGTCCTGCTACCCGTCAAACTATTACTAACTCCCTTTTCTTTCATATCACTCCTTAGCAATCTACGTTTAAACTCAGAACTCTTTTAGTAAAATGCGTATTATCCCTCCTCTTCATACCATACCAAGACAAATGTAATGCGGTTCGAAAGTTGTATGTTATTGTAATGTAAAATAGTGTTTTACCCTGAATGATCACGTTTAGTACATTTATTAATTTGAAATTGGGTTGATTAATACCATGATTCCAGACATTACATCACATGATATCTGTGACAATCATCACAGATATCATCATGTGATGATGTCTGTGATGTTCTGTCTGTCATTTTTCCAGGTTAGTACTTTCATGCTTGCTTTCAAAATGTTGTCGACTAAATAATCCGACTTTGTTAATTACCTTGAGTAGTTGAAGAGGAATTCCGCAATCTTCATTCATAGCGTCCAATATATCTCGCACTTGAAAACAAACGGCTTCCAAAGCCGCTTTAACAATGTGATTTGAGTTTGTATCTTCGGAGATGCCACATATTACACTGAAAATCGATATGTTCATATTGTGTAACGGGATTTATTTATTTTTATTAGCCAAACAGATACACTGGCAAAAGTTTAAAAAGACTAGCCTGTTGATCTAGTGATCAGTAACCCTGACTGCTATGCCGGAGGTCGTGTGTTCGATTCCGACCCAGAACAAATGTTTGTGTGATGAGCTCGATCATTTGTTCTGTGGCTGGGTAGGTACATACGAGTACATCAATTGTCTAGTACTCATACCACAAGCTCTGCTTAGTTTGGGACTAGCTGGCGTTGTGTGAAAGGTGTGGAATATTATTATTATATAATAATGTCTTTCAATGATCTCAGGTCAGTGTAACAATCTATATTAATTCATATAAAGTTGTTGGGTACCTTACTACATTGTCAGCGCGCTAGTACACAACCTAGGTAATGTAAAAGTTAAGGGGTGGGAACCCGGTGTCCTGAAACACAGGCCTAGAGTCTAGCTTAGGCACCAGTCTCCTACAATATATTCTTACAGATCTTTTTGTATACCCATTAAATTGATGATGTGGACTGTATATTGTAGTGAGAAAATAAATTATTATTTCCTTTATTCATTATATAATCTTATTAATTACATTTTTAAATATTTTTTAAAAAACTTACAAAAAATAAAAATAAACATTTAAAAATATTAAAGAATAGTGTCCCACCGGTATCGGGAACAGGGTCCAAGCTACCGGCGGTCAGGGCTCCAGAGAAAGGAACCTCCTAACAATACGAGCCGTGTCCAGGAGTACCGCTTTCTGAATCAAGCCCTTGATCCAGCCGCCTAACGAGAGCCTCCTAAGGTGTTGGTCGAGGCTCTTGGCTATTAAGCCATTACCCGACACGACTATCGGTACAATGATCGCCGAATCGACTTCCCACATGTCGACAACCTCGCGAGCCAAGTCAATATACTTGATTTGTTTATCTTTCTCGGCTTTCACGAGGTTCTCGTCATGCGGAACGGATATGTCAACAATCATTGCACGCCTCTCGTTTCGGTCCACCACCTCTATATCAGGCTTATTGGCTACAATAGTCCTGTCAGTGGTGATGGACCGATCCCAGTACAACGTGATATGACCATTATCAAGAACTGGGTCGGGCTCATACCTGTAGTACGGCACTTCCGATCCCACAAGAGAGTATTTCAAAGCAAGTTGCTGATGGATAATCTTGGCTACAAGGTTGTGCCTATGCAAATACTCGCTGTTAGCCAGACGAGAACAACCGGAGATAATGTGACGAATTGATTCTCCCGGCCGGTGACACGCCCGACAGATGTCAACCGTGCCGTCCTTCACAATAAATCTCCGGTAGTTATTCGTCATAATAACTTCGTCCATAATTGCACAGATAAAACCTTCGGTTTCCCCAAAGAGGTCACCGAAACGCAGCCAAGCTACGGACGCCAATTGGTCTACATCGGGCCCGTGAAGGGCCCGGAAAAAGCGTCCGTGAAGTTCCTTGCTCTGCCATACTTCCCTGCGATCGTTAGTGTCAAGCACTACCGGTTTGCGCCAGTTCTCCTTAGCCAAGGAGAGCGGGGTGAGTCCCTTGTCCACTGCCACTACATCTCGATGCATACCCACGTCGGCAGCTAGGAAATACTCCCTGAGACTGCATACCTCGCGGTTGTGAAGGGTCTTGGCATTTAAAAAACCTCGACCGCCACACTTCCGCGGGATATACAGTCTCATCACCGACGATCGTGGGTGGTGCATTCGGTATGCAGTCAGCAGTGTTCGGACCCGCCTATCCAGGGCGTCAAGTTCCGTTTGAGTCCATTTGAGTACGCCGAAAGAGTACATCAATACCGGCATGACCCAACCGTTGAAGGCGCGCACCTTGTTTCCGCCTGAAAGAAGGCTAATTATTATTATTATTATTAATAATCTATAAAGCGGGAAAGTGACTGTCTGACGAGAATAAGCTTAAGCATTTTGATTATATACTAACTGCCCCGACATGAGAGTTGTAACATTACTTAGTGTAATGTCATTATTGTAGTGTCATCATTGCCAAGAGAACAGTTGATGGATTGAGTCGAAAGGTTTTGGGGTAGTGTTCGTCTAATGCAAGTCGCAGGGTCCGATTTTGGGGAGATCTGAGTCTACCAGTGGACGTCTTTCGGCTGAAATGACGATCATGATGTATTGTCATGTGTATTACTTACCCTCTAGCATCTTGACGCCAATATGGTGCATACAAACCACTAAAGGCTGGTACAAACACAACACTGCCATTCTCGGTCGCTTTTTCAGCTATGCCTTGAGAATCCTTTGCACTTTCCAAAAGGCCAATGTTATCTCTAAGCCAGCCTAAAGCTGCTCCAGCGACAGCTACCTAGAATCCAATTCACGATTTTGTATTATAACAATACATACATCAATCTACAAGTCATGTGAAATTGACATTAAATCGAAAAATTGCAGACAAGAGCTCGGTGTGCTGACACCTAGAATGCATTTAGGACGCTACTAAGTTATTTCCATAATAAATAAAAATGTGCGACTGCCGCACTACCACAGCGCTGCGGCCGCGCGTCATTTATTTATATGAAATAACAAAGCAGCGCGGCCGCAGCGCTGCAACCGCATTGTTGTTGCGCGCCAACACTTTGAGAATAATGTGAAGGCGCCCTTAAATTACCCGCAACATAATTGAATTGGTAATTGAATTAGCACGGATATTGCAAAATGTGTCACGGGATAACAGCTTGTCTGTACTCTGTCTATTGGTAGAAATCACATGAAAATCCGTTCAGTATATTTTGAGTTTCTCGGGAACAGACAGGCAACCGCGATGGGGGACTTGGTTTTGTAATATTTAAGGTTATTGATGAGGAAATGCCCTCACTGGAGGACACATTCGAACTGCCATAATATCTAACAATGCACCTAGCATGATTCAATATTGATTACAGACCAACTAAGAAGTAACGAAAAAAAATCCTAGCCTCTATTTTTTTTTTTAACAAGTTAAAAATAAAAACTGAGTAATTTAAGCAAAGAATAATTAAAAGTTTTTGAGAAAAATTGTTATCATTTAGAATCTTGATTAAATGTGCAAGGCTTCTATAGAAGTACCTTTTTATATTTTTGTTATGATATATTGATATGAATACTTTGTGGTTATGTAAAATTTTCAAAGGTCTTATGTTTTGATTTCCATAGAAGCCTAGATAATATCCACAAGATATCTGTGTATCCAAAATATCTGAAGAAAGATGTGTAATAACATCGTAATCACGTAAGAGCGGTTGTATGAAAATGCCTCGGGTTGGCCGCTCTTAAAAATTACCTCTATGTAATATCTGAGATTTCAGAAATCACCGAATAAATTATACATAGTAGTGCGTATGCGTAAACACACCGAACACAAATCGCAAATTTTTTCATAGACGTGTAAAGTACGCAGCAAATAAGTAAGACTTGAAAATCGGTCACTGCGCGTTCAAAGTCGACCGACATGATGGTTCAATTTGTGTGACGAGGAATATAACCGATTTTCGGGTTTCAATCGAAGTGGGGGGTTGTGAGTAACCATAGCAAGTAATTCAACTTATTTGCCGCGTACTATAGCAAGACTAACTTACGGAGCCTTCCAGGGCATAAAACGCTTGATTTTTACTGCCCAACTGATAAGCGACAGTAGTCAAAAGTCCTCTGCCGGAGTTCACACGAATATCGCCCGTATTGTACAGTACAAAGCACCCAGTTCCATAAGTCGCTTTTGCTTGACCCTTTTGTAAGCACATTTGACCAACTAAGGCAGCTTGTTGGTCACCAAGACATCCTGCTATAGGGGTACCCTTGATTGGACCATCAGCAATATAGCCATAGATCTGCAACAATTAAGTATTAAGAAGTGTAAATCATCTCGAACTAATATCGATCGTGGTGGCCAATTGCAATGAAGATTAACCAACAAGAGCTCTTAATGCGATCCATTTGACAACCTAAACTGAATTGTTAAAGGGAGCTATACAACTTTAGTTATAGTATAATTATGCGAAAGCCGAAACACGTGTCCAGTATTTTTATGTAAAGAATCGTTGTACACAATTTCATAACTGTATCATGAAAAATAACAAAGTTATAAGCTTGTTATTATATTCTTTATTGTACATAAATTACATTAAATTAAAGAAAAATAGAACAGGTGATGTACACAGGCGAGCTTAACCCATAAGCTTAAACTAAAGCTTGTTATGTTACCTGGTTGTCTGCACAAATACATGGTCACCGGGCCATTCAGGCGACTGAGGCGACTGCGCGCTGGCGGCTAAAGCCCGCTATTACCTAACATGACCTGTTTTGTGAACAAACTGTATTCAGGTTTTTAAGCATAGACTAAAAATAGGGTGCAAAGCTCCATCCCTCGTTCTCGCTCGCTCGCCTGACATTTTAACACGTCAAGGTAAGGCCTCAAGTACGCAGGAGATATTGTAATGCATGAGCGTGTGCGCAGCACAGGTGCACTCTGACACGGCCGGAGAGAGATCAGGTGCAGGACCTACGGATTTACGTGTTTTCTGAGGAACAAGAGTTTGAATGACACTATGCTACAGAGTAATTTCTAATGAAAAAATACAATAGCATTAAGTCGTAAGATATCTTTAGGTACTATCAAAGTCACTTCCGCCTGACCACTGCTTAGTTCATTTTAGCTTGCACGCGAAAAGAAAACTTCAAAGGTTTTGTTTGGCACCACCCCGCAGTATTCAAGCGAATTTTTTTTTAAGTGATCACTGATCAGGCAGAAATAACCGCGATGGTACATTAACAATCCTACGGTTCATCTGCATCTACACTTATTCTGTAAGACACGAGTGTTGTGAATCTAGTTGAACGAACTGAAAAGTTACAGAGTGTAGAAAGTGGGCTGCAAATTTGTAAGCGAAGGTGTAGGCATTATCTGAGGTTTTTTGGGTGAATTGATACACCCAAAAGTGTAGGTACAAGTATGGACATAGATACCTCAAATAAATTTCATGCGCCTTACACCACACCTACGAGTTTTCAATTACCCTTTGCTTTCTAGGACCACGGGTATTCGGGCTTCGGTCCTGTTAGGCCCTTAAGTTAGTCCATTATTCACAAATCAAACTAAAATTAGATAGCTCACACAACCAACATTTAGTTTATGGTTATGCTTTGAACAGAGCATGTTTTGGTTGATGCTTTCTGAATTTTCAATTGTGGTTTTGAACTGAAATGCTGATGCACACCTTGATCTATCTTGCTTTTATTTTTAGCCTATTTTTAGCACCACGGTTGTGCAAAGACCTCCCAGTTTTCTTTCCAAACCTCTCTGTAAGGCGATTTCTAACTAAGTTTTCCCCGCGAACAAAATCAAATCGTCACGCCATCTTTGCCGTACCATCTTCTTCGCGGTCGACCTCGATGGCGTCGCCCTCTTTCAGACGCCCTGTAAGTGACAATCCTCACCCATCTTGTCCGGTGGCATTCTTCCAATATGGCCTACCCACCCCTACTTTAGGCTTCTGGCTGTTTTTCCCCCCAAGATCTGCTGCTTGAGTTATGGAACGCAACGTGGTACCCTCGCTTGTTATGATAAAAATGTGCGAATAGCGTAAATTAAGTTTGGCTTGTGTACAAGGCTATATAATCATTATAATTATACAAATAATCTTAAAATTACTAATATTATACTACATTTTTTTACCTCAGAACTAGACTTAATTTCTGGCAAAACGCTCTTTGGAACTTCGAAAAACTTCAACAACAGAGGATCCCATTCCAAATTCTCAATATTCATCAACATTGTTCTTGATGCGTTGGTGACGTCGGTGACATGTTTACCGCCATTAGGTCCACCTGTAAACATTAAGTTAGGATTTTGGATTTTGAAACGCTAATAAACCTCTTTCTTCATACGGAAGTTTAAAAATTAAAATGCGGCGATGCGGAAAATTAAAATTAAAAATACTGGGCAAGTGCTAGTCGGACTCACACACAGAGGGATTTTTTATCGCACATTGTGGGTTCCGTATCAACCGACTTATGTAAATAATTGAATAATTCAATTCAAGAATCGAGTCTGTAAGATTTTTCCAAATCAAGCATGAAGAAACATTTCTACAGAAAAATGTCCACTGCAGTGGACATAGCCTCCTCCAAGTGTCGCGACAACGACATTACCTATGCGTCTAGCATCCATCAGATTCCATCCTCCTTGCAAAAAACCTTCCAATGCTGCACCTTCCGGTAAAAACAAAGTCAACTATCCAGACCCTTTGGGGCCCAAAAGTCCATCTGTTTTGCAAAAAATATGCCCAGCCTACTGCCACTTAAATTTGGAAACTCTTTGGGTTATATCATGATGATAACCTTACTTCTACTGGGAATATCTTCATTTCGGAATCAATCACACCAGGAAACTCCGAGGTAAGGAAAAACCCTTCCATTGTCCTTTGAATGACTAGGTTTTTTGATGAGGCCCACTGTGACCGACTGACAACACGTACAGGTATTCATCAAGATGAATAAGCAAGTAAGCTTGTCGGGTATCCCAAAGACAAAATTATAAAAAACCAGTTTCTGACAGTGGCTTCGCTCGCGTGAAAGTAAGATTCTCCATTATAAACTTTTGACCCTCGTTTCATCCTTTTAGGGGGTGAATTTTGGAAAATCCTGTCTTAGTGCTTGCCTACGTCATAAAAGGAAGCCTTGTGCTAAATTTAGTGTTCTTAGTCCCAGTAATTTTGGCCATGCGTTCATATGTCAGTCATTCAGTTTCCCCTTATATATATGTATAACTAGCGACCCACCCCAGCTTCGCACGGGTGCAATGATGATATTAAATATAATATGCATGTATTATACTTCCTCCTTCCTTCCATCCTTTTGAATCACTCTACCTATTCAAAAAAAACCCTTCAAAATCCGTTGCGTAGTTTTAAAGATTTAAGCATACAGCAGGAAGCGAATTAGTTTTATACTATGTAGTGATGTAGTAAACATAAATAATTATTTACCAGTTAAATTCCACATGATCCAAGTGTCAACAGTTCCAAAACAACATGTTCCTTTTTTCATTGCAATCTTTACCGCTTCAACATTATCGCTGAGCCACCTTAACTTTACGGCACTGAAGTAGGGCGACAAAGGAAGTCCACATAAAGGCTGTAAAAACATTGACAATTTAAAAAGTCGGACCAGCGCATGAAGGGTTCCTTAACATTGACTAGGTAAACAACATAACAACAACAAAATAGGCGAAAAATCGCGTTTTTTGTATGGGAGGCCCCTCTAAATATGTATTTACATATTTTATTTTATTATTAAAGTAAAATTACAACTGAGTATTTTGTAAATATTTCAAGTGCCTACCTGTTGCCATTATTGATATTGAGCAAAAAATCGCCTTTATTGTATGGGAGCCTCGGTTAAATATTTATTTTATTTTGTTTTTAGTATTTGTTGTTATAGTGGCAACAGAAATACATAATTTGTGAAATTTCAACTGTCTAACTATCGCGGTTCTTGAGATACAGCCTGGTGACAGATAGATGGATAGACAGTGAAGTCTTAGTAATAGGGTTCTGTTTTTACCCTTTGGGTATGGAACCTTAAAAATGAGTAACTATACTAGCCACAGCCAGCGGCTTCACCCCCAAAGGAAGCAGAAAATTGTTCCATAACAACACCATAGAAAGACCAAGACGGGTTGACGGAGAGACCATGGGTCGCTAGTTTTAAATAAAATAACATAGCATTCAAAGAATTGTTATAATCGGAAGAATATAGAGTTTCGAAGCTTATATCCTATACTATGATTTTTTATTAAATGAAGTAAAGTGACAGCAGTGGACAATGCCCAACTGTCAAATAATAATGCCCAACTGTCAAACAACCATTGTTATAGCTGTCACTTTACTTCATCTAATAAAAAATCATAATATACATCAAACCTCACAAACATTACCTCTTTATAATATTGGTATAGATAAGGTAATTTGCTGATAGCGTTAATCTTTTTATGTCAGTCAACATTACTGTGGATTTATTGCTGTTCGTTAGTTTACCATTGAATCAGATTAAAATTATAACATACAAACCTTTAAATAATTTTTGTTTCTTGTTTTGTTAGGAACAGTATCCAAAAGCTTGTCAATAGTAGAAGAAGTCCTCATATCCAACCAAACAATTGCATTGTGTAATGGCTTCCCTGTATTTCGGTCCCAAACTATTGTCGTCTCTCGTTGATTTGTTACTCCAACTGCTATTATATCCTGAAATTAATTTAAAAACGACTTTAGTAAAGCAATCGTCATCATTATCATCACGCCACCGCCGGCGCCAGGATTTCGATCCTAATTTCCGGCCACCTTAAGCGCGGGCTTGTGGACGGCGGACTATGGTTAGGTCGCTGTCCGTCCGGTGACAGACTGGACCGAGCCCAAGTCGTCGACGGCGCGCACTGTTCTCGCGCGCCTCAAGGAGTTGTCAGCAAACTGTAGGGGCCCAGTAGGGCCGAAGCCTACTGGGGTCTAGCCCAGTCTAGGGTTAATCGAAAGTGAACCCCGGGGCCCCGGACGGACTAAATCATAGAAATTGATCCCTTCATGATATGGCCAACTAAAACCAGCCAGATTATTTAATTGTTAACATTTGATGACCTGCCAATCCTCGTTTGGCCATATCATTGATGTAGGATTTATATGGTAATAAAAGGTCTAAAGAAAGTGGGCCAAACGAGGATTGAAATATCAAACTTTAACATTTAAAATGATCTGGCCAGTTTTAGATGGCCATATCATGAAGTGCCACAACATGGACAAGACTACTAATTGTCTGTGCAATAAGTAAAATCAAAGGCTAAAATGTTACATGATCAGCACTAATATTTTGTCATAATTTGCTCCACATGCATCTTAGAATATTTTACTGTAAGAGTCAACAGGGACAATTTTTAGCATCATGAAGCAACAGCAAAGTAATTGTTTACTGGATGCCAGAAGATGAGACATAGAAAAGAGAAGAAGAAAAGCGCCTAATTTTTATACTTCAGAGCTTATTACATTTCTGATAACAAAGCCCATGCCACAATTATAATACTACATAGATTCAAAATTAAAGATTTTCAAAATTCAAAATTAAAGATTTTCACAGTACAATGCGGTCCAAATGAGAATAGGATCGATTGCCATGTTGTGACGTCACGTCGAACTGTCAAATTGAAGAAATTGGGTATGGTGAGCAAAACTAAAGACTTGACTATAAAATTCAATTTATTTACGAATCGTGAACAAAAAAAAGTTTTATATCAGAATCCAGTTCTTCAATTTTGCTCATCTCTGCATCACTGTGTGAAGTGTCTGAGTAGTGGCAAATGGAAGAAGAAGGCGAATTGTTCCTGGTTGCGCAAATAAGCTGTGGACTGTAGATTTTAAAAGCGATCTAAGGTTTGTTAACAATATGCAGGTACTGCGTCTAGCGCTTATTAATGGGATAAATGTATTAGAAGGAACACTGACCTTTAACCTCGAAAGTTCCACATGGCGCCGGCCGACGAATCCCGAACTTCGTACTTTCAAGCACTGCCAGTTTCTGTATTGCACTACACTGTACTATTGTTGAGTTTTTGAATGGTTGGATCACGAAATAGCCAATTTTCTTGTAATTTCGAGCGGGCGTGTTAGCGGTGCGGTCACATTCACAATCGATGCACAAAACGTCAATGTCAAATCATTTCTTGCGGTCGTGCGGGTGGAGGGAAAACGGATGGTATAGGATTGCTAGGCCAAAAAAACAAATTACAAAAAACAAAGTCGCGGATCATAGCAAATTGGCGCAACCATTCCCCCCGGGTTTGAAGGGTTACCTTCAAAGAAAAGAAAAAAAAAACAAAAGCGAAACTAAACCCTATTACTAATCTAAACTATCAATACTAGGTAGCGAAACAACTTATAACTAACTATGCCACTACTACTGATTAGGCAGAGGGCAGAGGCGAATAACCGGACGCAGGTACGATCCAGTTGCGGTTTTAACCTTTACGACTCGCGTTATTCCGTTCGAACCCGGAAAAACTTCTTCCACTACACCAAGAGGCCAGTGCAGAGGAGGCGCACTCTCAGTCTTCAGTATCACCACAGTACCGACTGTGACTGGATCTGAAGGAGTGTTCCACTTTTGACGCGACTGCAGCGTATGCAGATAATCTGTCCTCCATCGCTTCCAAAAGGACTGAACTAAGCTATCTAGCAGAGCGTGACGCGGGTGAAGCTGCAGTTTGTCAGTCTCGACATCTAAAGCGGGCAAATATTTAAGAGGAGTCGTCGTCAAGAAGTGAGCCGGCGTCAACGCTAGTGGCTCCGATGGATCACTAGACAAAGTCCGACACAACGGACGCGTATTCATCAACGCCTCTACCTGAGCGAGTACGGTGCTCAACTCCTCGTACGAGAGAATCTGTTCGCCTATGACCCGAAACAGGTGCGACTTAAGGCTTTTAATATTCGCCTCCCAATTGCCACCAAAATGACTAGCCGCTGGCGTATTAAAACACCAATCAATGCGATTCTCAGCTAAGACATGGGCGAATTCACTTTGGTAGTACTTGGAGCGTAAGAATGTATGTAATTCCGAAATATTGCGTCGCGCTCCAACATAATTTGTGCCGTTGTCAGAGTATAAGCGCTTAACGGGACCACGGCGAGATAAAAATCGTTTAAATGCAGACATAAAACCCTGCGTACTCAAATCACTGGTTAACTCTATGTGAACCGCACGAGTTGTCATACAAACGAATAGGCAAATGTATGCCTTTGTGGAACGTATACCACGACCACGGGCAATAGTGACTTTAAACGGTCCAGCATAGTCCGTCCCAGTATGTATGAAAGGTTTCACCGTCTGTACAACACGACAAGAACGATGGTCGGCCATTTCCGGCGCGTTGAAACGCGGGCGGAGCTTAAAGCAGGGCACACATCTGTGCACTCTAGCGCGTATCAAATTGCGAGCGGAAAGTATCCAGTACTTCTGTCGAAGAATGGACATTAATAAATCGGGACCAGCGTGACAATTCACCTTATGGTGATAGTCCACCAACAAATCCAAAACGTGATCCTTGCGTGGTAGAACTACTGGATGCATTTGTTCAAACTCTAACTTAGCATTTCGCAGACGGCCACCGACACGAATGAGTCCGTCTTGCAAAAATGGTTTCAAATGTTGAAGTGCGCGACTACAAGGTTTTTGTGATTCTAAACTACGAAATCCTATTGAAAAATAAAATTTCTGCAACTCTCGAAGTACAACTGATTCAGCTCTATCCAAATCAGCTGCGATTATAGCACCACGCGATGGTAATAATCTCAAAAATCTTAGGACATAAACTACACAGCGTAATAGTCTCGACCAAGACGAGACTCGATTAGACAACAACAAAACAACTGACTCTTCACGCGGAACTGATACTACAAGCGTATGTTTCTTCTCCTCGGGTGGCTCTGAAACAGTAGCGGGGTTAAACGGAACACTTGGCCACTCGTTAGGAGTGGTATGAAGCCAGGGAGGGCCACAAAACCAAAGCGGATGATTTAAAATTTGCGCAGGAAGCAAACCACGTGAGAGACAATCAGCTGGGTTTTCTGTTCCAGCGACATGGAATATATTTTCCTCTGCGGAGGCACGGGAGCCACCGAGCGAAAAAATATCACCCTTGAAAGGGAGCGCGACAACATAACGACCATCTTTATCACGAGTAGTCGTGCGGGTATAAATCTCCTCAGTGACCTGATCCTCAGGGCTGAGAATAGGCGGGACATTGACCTCTTCAATCTCCCAGAACTTGCGGATGGTAGACTCAAGCGGCGGCTCGACGGTGCAACAGTGCGACACAGTCGAGTAACTATTTAAATAAGCGGGTGCGGAACCAACTATAACAAACCCGAGAACTGTTTCCAGTGCGTGCGGAGCGGGGTACATCGGAAGACCTTGAATTTTACGTGATAACTGGAGATGCGGGAGAATCGAAGCACCGATCAATAGATCGATATCTCCAGGGAAAGCGTAATTTCCGTCGGCTAACTGCAAGTTCTTAAACTCCGTCAGCATGGACGTGTCAACCGGTACCGTGGGCAACCGTTCCGTAATCTTATCTGCGACTAGCGAATCCATTTCAAACGAAATATTACGATTAAAACGTGAACTAAATATTATTTTAATGGAACCGTGAATGGTTGCCTTTAAACCTCCAAAACCTTTCACTTCTGAGCGGGATGACCAATTATTAAAACTAAAACCAAGGCGTTGACAACAATCTCGAGTAATAAAATTACTCTGGGAAGCGCCATCTAGTAGCGCTCGAACGGTGTGCGGTTTGCCAAAGGCATCTACAATGACAACTTGCGCGGTCGCAAGTAAAACGGTAGTGATTTGAGTACCAGCGGCGGAAAGCGAACACAATGTTACGTCGTTTGCACTTGCAGCAGGCCGCGCGTCACAAGCGTCGCGCGTCTGCGCAGGCTGCTGCTGCGATGGCAGCTTACTACTCTCAAAATGTAAGAAGGTATGATGTCTAGCTAGACATTTACGACAGCTAACACCACTTTTACATGACGTAACCAGATGTTTGTCACTTAGACAATTAAAACACAAATTATTAGTGCGGACAAACTTGTAACGATCACTAGGCGATAATCTCTGAAATCCCGAACACTTGTACATCTGTGTATGGCTACCCTTACACAGAGAACAGTCAGGTGTTGAGACGGTATTAACTAGCGTATGTGCAGTCTTGACTGACTTCGATGACGCGTCTATACGGCGATCGGAACCTGTCCTATTCGTGACTTCATGACGTGCCGACGTGCGCTGCAACACCTTAATATGGTCGCGAATAAAAGATTCTAAATCTTCGAACTTAGGTATTTCTTTGCCGCGCTGAGTCGTTTCAAACAGACGAACAGTTTCAGGATCTAATTTATTTAAACCGATATACAAAAACAAAAAGTCACAGAGGTCATTGACCTTTAGGTTCTTTACTGCACGAACAGATGATGCGAAAATATTTAAAAACTTCTCTAAATTATGATCGTTACAAACGGAAAAACTTTTCAAATCGAATAATTGATCTAAATATGCGGTGGCTACTAATCGCTTATCTTCGTATTTTGTTTTTAAAGTGTTCAAAACTAAATTGTAATTTTCAGCGCTAAACGTAATTCCAGCACAGACAGCCTTTGCCTTACCGGTCAATTTTTCTACGAGATAATGCAATCTCTCGTGATCTGTCAGCGATGTGTTCCTATGTATTATATTTTCGAAACTATCTATAAATAAATTCCAATTTCGAATGTCACCATCAAATTCAGGTATTTGAATTGGCGGCAATCGTGGGCGTTCGCGAGGAGGGTTGGATAAACCACTCGCGGGGGGGGGAGTCTCTAAACTCCTAGCAATACGTTTGATACGACAATACAAGTCATCAAAGGACGACAATGCCTGATAACTCACACAGTAATCAGGATTTAACTCCAACTCTAAAATGTTTATATTATTAATTGTAGATTCAAAGTCCGCGCGCAAACTATCTAAAGTTTCCAACGAACACAAGAAAGCATCTCTAATCGCCAGATCCGAGGTTTGCGAAGATTTATCACAAATCGATTGAACACGTGAAAACTGTGAGTCCCTTTTAGCGTATAAAAGCTTTAACTGAACCTTTAAATCAGTACTAACCTTGGTTCCCTTAAGAGACATCTTGTTTTGATATATTCACACTATACACTCAAACAAACACTTAACGAATTATTAAGTAAGCGATAATTAACAGATAACAATATGGTAATATTGTAAACAACAAAGTGAACGGCGAACGAACGGAACAACCTGAATCAATGAGTGAATATTACCCAATTTCTCGATTAAATATATGCGTATATAATCTATGGTTTATCCGTTTCCTACAAATGTTCACTCAACAATGAACGGGTATTTTTGAAATGCGTCTACCTACATGCAATTTGTAGGATGGTCGAATGAATTTTGTCAAGAAAAAGAATGCGATCGATTTATATCTACGCTGATATTTACGTAGCTAACTATAATTATGCGGTGCGGTTGACGGCGTAGGTACCGTAATTATCAATGACACTTTAACTATACGAGCGAAATAACGTATAGTTGCCTAAATGCCTAGATGCGGGTTTTCTACTATTATATCTAGGTAAACAGGCGCGTTGCGTTTATTCCCTATGGAACAAATACTATATTGCGAAATTACAAGAAAATGATTCACGATCCTGCTCGTATGGACCAAAAAGTAATGGTTGCGCAAATAAGCTGTGGACTGTAGATTTTAAAAGCGATCTAAGGTTTGTTAACAATATGCAGGTACTGCGTCTAGCGCTTATTAATGGGATAAATGTATTAGAAGGAACACTGACCTTTAACCTCGAAAGTTCCACATGGCGCCGGCCGACGAATCCCGAACTTCGTACTTTCAAGCACTGCCAGTTTCTGTATTGCACTACACTGTACTATTGTTGAGTTTTTGAATGGTTGGATCACGAAATAGCCAATTTTCTTGTAATTTCGAGCGGGCGTGTTAGCGGTGCGGTCACATTCACAATCGATGCACAAAACGTCAATGTCAAATCATTTCTTGCGGTCGTGCGGGTGGAGGGAAAACGGATGGTATAGGATTGCTAGGCCAAAAAAACAAATTACAAAAAACAAAGTCGCGGATCATAGCAAATTGGCGCAACCAGTTCCGAACAATAAAAATAAGAAAGAAAAGTTTTTTTTTAACTAATTATGACTTACAACAATGTATTTAGCTAATTTATATTGAACAATAACGTTTTTACTTCACCTAGATTTAACTAAGACTTAGTATACAAAGCAAAAAAAAAACCTTTATTGATACGCAAATAATTATTTTTTGCAAACCGTACTTTTCACTCAAAATTTGACAGATCGAGGTTATTGACTTTCCTATTCTTATTTGGAACGCATAGTACAGGGTTCTTACCATAACGTGTTAAAAGTGAGCGAGACAGAGGGATGGAGGTGTTAACCTCATATAGCTCCATCCCTTCAAACAGTGCTGTTGAGGTCGTCAAATAGATCGCATAAAGAGCTCGCAGTAGGCCCTCAGTTCACACTATTTGACTGACTGGCCTAGTGGTCTAGTGGTTAGTGGCCCTGACTGCTATGCCCAAGGGCGTGACTGCAGTTCCCACTCAAAACAAATATGTGTTTAGCATGATCATCTTTACTGTATCTGGGTGTAATTTATCTACTGTATATTCAAAAAGAGAAACTGACTACTGACACATCAACTCACAACCGAAACTACTGGGACTAGGAGTGTGAAATTCTGAACATTGTTTTGCTTTTATGTTGTAGGCAAGCACTAAGAGAGAATTTTACAGTATTTACCCCCTAAAGCACTGATACAAAGGCTTAAAGTTTGTATGGAGAAACCTACTTTTATGAGTGTGAAGCCGTTGGCAGAAGCTAGTCTATAATATGTATAATAATTATTATTATTTAGTTTTAACCAATACAGATTACAACATTAACATAGATACTAAAATAAAATCGTTTGTTTATTGGTTACTCATAAACAGAATATGTATGTATTTAGAAATATATAAAAATATTTATCAGTTATCTAGTACTCACAGCACAAGCTCTGCTTAGTTTAGGACTAGATAGTGGTATGTGAAAGTAGTGGAATATTATTTTATTCAGTAAGGTCTAATCTTAGTTGTTTTGACAATTCAAAAGTGCCTGTAATTGGTCTATTTGAAATAAACGCTTCTGATTTCTTAAGATTTAAGGCACTTCAAATTTTTACAAGTAACATACTCATATCTTATTTATCAAATCTACAGATCACCAAGACAAGACGCCTCGGCTACTAATTGTGATGAAACTATAAAAACTTTCCATAGATACCAAGTGAGTCAACTGTAAACAGTGACACTTACTGACCTAGTTATTAGGTAACTACTCATTAGACATAAACAAGCATGGCAATTGAGAATTTATTCATAGGTATATCGCACTGATGTGGTTTTTTTTTTTTATGGTAGGTAAAATCATCCAATGACAAATCCCGCCCTTGGGTGGAGCGGGAAGTAGTGTCAGACTCTTACTGACTAAAAACCTACCCCGTTCCTTCGTTGCCTATAGTGCCGGGGCTGAGCCTTCCTCTCAGAAAACGGCACTGACGTGGTAAATATGTTGGATCATTTAATCCCCATCAAAATGGTTGAACTGAATAGTGCCGATTTACACGTCACATACGGACACAGGCATTTAAGAGATGACCGGTTTCAACTAATCAACTCAGTAACTACCAGTGATTTATTTCAATTTATTACCTGACTACAGCAAAGCCAAAGGAGTGTTATGGTTTTGAATTACTTTTTTACATTGTTCTCAGATAATACAAATGAAAAAAAAATTGTATTTCATACCATACTTTTGAGAAAAATCTGTCAAATGTTTTAAATAATCATAAGGTTAGGGTGCTCTAGACGTATAAAGTGAAGTATTGCTACTGGTTATGATATTAGAAATGGTTAAGACTAGTAGACAAACTCTTATAATCCCAGGGTCAAACAGCGATTCCTCGAATGTTAAAGATAAGCCTCCAATATCACCAAGGTAGTCAGGGTCCTTACTGACTTGGATTATGGTACCTGACTATAATACATTTTTAATATTTTTTTTCTAACTGTAAATATCTGTTTCTCTGCATTCTTTTTCTAAAGAAAGCAACAAATTTTGATATAGTTTTCACTAATTGAAGAAGCCATAAACAAGGATGAGGTTACTGTATATTAATAATAATAATAATTGCTCAAAAGCATAGCTGGGATCGGTCAGTAATTGTAGTCAATTATAGTGGAGATTTAAGAATTATCAGGTTCATACTCCAAGCTATAACAGGAAATGTAATTAGACGGGTCGGAAGAACAAAATATGTATATAAAAAATAAGATACAATGTATTTTATTCCTTATTTACAAAACTTTAAAGTTTCATACCACAAATGATAATTTTTCATATACAATATTGTTCTTGGGACCCTTACGTATATATATAAAGGCTAAAAGGGGCCTTGTACGATTGGTCCACAATACAATCAGGTATTTGTGATAACTAATAATTTCAGAGTGTGCATTTTTGTGATCTTATGGTAATATAGATGAAATAAAAACAAGTAAGTAGTCCACATAATATAAATTGGGATGAGTCTAGCTACATAATTAATAATACAAATAAAGAAAGTAATATGTTTTTTATAAGTTTCATTAACATTTAAAATGCATGGCATCTGTTATGGGCATCATGTAAATGAGACTAAGTTGATCAAATGGTTAAAATCACCAAATCACTGCTTTATGTCATGCCTATACAGGTGAATTTTTTAAGTAGGATGTGATGGATAAATTGGAAACTATGAAGTATGAGAAATATCTAAAATATTAAAAGGAGTCTTGGGCTCAATTTTGATAAAATTGGTGCCACATATGTATACAGAACAGATAAATAAATGTATATTAACCAGAGAAATATTAAGTACTGTGACTATATGCCTAAGCTTCTATCATATCCAGTATTGTACATAAATATGAGTATTTTATTGTGACTAGTAGGTAGTCATACCCCTCGTTCCGAATTGGGTCAAAAGCGATTATAGCGCGAATCCGAGCAAATTTAATAGTCACAAATTAAGAGGGCTATTTAGTAATTATGACATTGCACATTAGTTGGATTCGCGCTATAATCACTTTTGACGCAATTCGGAACGAAGGGATAGTGAAATATCCAACAAATTAACAGTAACACCAATCTAATGACAAAAATCAGAATAAAAAATCTGATATTTTCGCTGTAGCGTTTGACGATGGACCTGTGGTTACAACATCGCAGTGCTACACGTTAAAACCGAAAAATGCTCACATTAATTTTGCTAATTCTAATTTTACTAATTCAATAAATAAACAAAATACCTTTGCTGATCCTCCTAACTTCTCCAAGTTTTCCACAGCTTTTTGAATGCATGTCGTAACCACTTCTAATATCGCGTACGGGTCCTGCTCCACCCATCCTTCTTGAGGAAAATGTTGTTCAAGCTCTTTTTGATGATAAGCTATAACATCTGATGAATTCGCTTTGAAAATAATGAACCGCGCACTTGAAGTGCCCTCGTCAATGGCACCAACTAATGGACCAAATTTCCCGTATTCAGACATTTTTATGGCACTAGTATATATTTTTTTTAACTTAATAATTGTACTTCTTATCTATTCTAGTAATAATAAAACTAATAAGTCTGGGCAATTGAATTATCAGTGAATCTATTTACATTACGGATTACGGATACGATAGAACGATTGTATTATTATTATGTCATGAATGATAGAAGGTAGGCCTGTAAAAACATGTCGATAATTTTAGTGTTTCGAAATATCGACATCGAAATAAGGAGTATCTTATTTTGATATCGATATTTTACATTATCGAGCAAAGTTTAAACTAACTCTAAAGTATAAAACGAGGGTATCATCAAATATTTTTTCAGCTCTGGGTGGTACGAAAGGGAATGGTCTGATATTCTTCCCCGTTATTCTCACTAAAACCAAAAGCCACTTGTGCACCTGTGTCCTTTCTTATGAAAAAAGACTTCCTTACCATAATCGACCTTAGTAAATTCGTTTGCGTTCCAGGGCCGTGGTGGCCTGCAAAATGATCTGGACAATTTATCAGGGGTGAGTTCTTCAACTTACACATCTGGCCAACTAATGAGTCTGTAAAGACCCGGGGGAATAAAAAAGTACCTACGTTAAACATGAGACATGAGGAAAATATATTGATGTTGTTTTTTTTTCAAATTATGGCGTAACTTCAGTGTTTTGATGATTTATAATATAAGGTTCCAAGGGGAGATGTCGTAGCGGTCCCATGTTTGAAATAAAATTAAAGAAAAATAATATTCCGAAACAAATTATGTTAATAGGTAATAAAATTATTAAATTTATTTTGCCTCTCTTGAATCTTGAATCGTTCATTAGAAATAGAATACGGAAATTCCAATTTCTATTTCAGTACAAGCTGCCTACTTGGTACTTCCTACCTTTCAATTCATCTCAAGACGCCTTGAAAAAAAAAATGTTATGAATAATTTTCTATTACTAGGCAAGAATTTATAATAATAATTAAAATAAAGCGATCCCACGGACCCGATCTCCCGGGAGAATTCTCGTTCTTCATCTCCGGCTTGCCTTTATTGGCCGGCCGTAGTGAACACTGACGAGGAACAGAGCTCCTACCTCTCTCTTGCCTTAATTGGCTTGTTTGAGTGGAGATTCGCAAGAGCAATCGTGCTCGGGAGAAGGATGTATAATCCAGTAAGGTGCTGGTAGGGATCTTGACCGCACTTCCGGGATTGTCCTGATAGCCGTAGTATACCTCTCCACTCCTCAAGCATCTCAGGATAATTATGTTGCCCTCTTGTTGCTACGTCACTTCGTGCTAGCGGCCGTTTTTGGGGGCCCATTTATTGAGTGTGCAAGTCACCCCCTGCCTGTTTACCGATGGATATTATAATAACATTGTTTAGGCAGGGGCCATAGTTTTCACATAGTTCTTGGTAACCAGTCCACTTAAGACTTCAAAAACCATAGCCATAATGTCTTTATTTTCCATATGTCACAATAGTTTTCACCAACCGGGGGTTGTCCTTGGATGCACTAGCATTGCGCGTACAGGGACAATCGTCGGTTGGCATCACGTTCCATTTAAAGTACCTATAGGGCCTCTGCGAGTTGGTTTCGGCTCCTCGTACGCCTTCCAAAGGTCCAGGACCTCAGGGTCCTGAGATAAATAAAATCAAAAAATTAAAATAATAATCATTTATTTTTAGGCATCTTAGCTCATAGATAAATATCTTACAGACTAACATATATATAGTAAATACAGTTTATTGTTAGTAAATAAAACTTATGACTATGTTAGTAACATGTTCACTGCACTAATTCACTTTGTGCTTTTCTGTGGCACCTGTCCGCGGAAGCGACGGAATACCACGCCCTGCGGCCAAAAGTCTTCTTTCAACACGAGGGTCAAAAAACTGTTCGGGACTCACATTACGAACGCCTTGAAATTGACGTTACGGTGCGACTCCAACAGTTGTACCCTCAGTGTGAACTTACACACTTGCACTTTATTTATGGAGTAATAGATTAAAGAATAAAGTAGTGTTTGTCTCAAGAAAGTACGGCACGCTGCTAAAAGCGTCCTGCACCACCCTTAACATTCTGTCACCCGGGCCTTGCCTCTTGATCAAAATGTAAATGCGCTACGGCTCTAAGCATAGAAATCTCTACAAGATATGATAAGAAAGGTCAGATTATGCGGAAACAATGTTTATTTTTATCAGAAATTTTAAAAAGTACACACCGTAGAAACGGAAGTTGCATCTTGAGTGCCAACAACAAAGTGTCTAATTTAGCTGTTTGAAGATAACACTTTTAGAGATTTAAAGCTGTTAATCACTTTACGTAGGTATTACGAGGGAAAACTATATTTAACTATATATCGATATAATTTAACTTCCTACATCCCTAGTGAAGTAAAGATAAGAGGAAGGTAGGAGAGCGTAAACAGATCAACGTAGGATAGGCAATTTTAGAGGGAAAGAAGGGCCGAAGGGGGCAGGGGTTACTTACATCAATGTCAATAAGGTTATCAATCGCATGCCTCAGAAGTAATGTATAAGGAAAATATACAATATTTTAGAAATAACTATACCAGGGAATCGGCAGCAGCTTTCTCTGTGTATTACAACTACCACACTACGGGTGGCCAACCCACCTACCAAAACTGGCGATTATAGTGAAAAATAAATTTCAAAAATGGCTCCTAGTGCCCGGCAGCCCGTCTAACATTGACTGCGGCAGCGGTTAAGGTTACGGTGAGGCAAGGTGTGCTAAGAATCTCCGGATTAGATTCGGCTACCCTTTCATAAAACAAGGACTGTACCTGCCAACATATAACACGCGTACACGGAGGACTGAGAAGAAACTTAGATAACCAAACTTGTGGAGGAATTGAGCCGGTTACGATGGAACATTATAGGATCATCTAAAGTCCGAAAACAGAGGGAGGACACGATAGTTCTCGAATCCGGTAACCGTAACCTGCTCTATTTTTGGGAGAGTGACCAGTAGTCTCAGGGTGGTGTCAGGGTTTTTCGTCCACAAGTCCTTTCTGAACAATGTGATGAAGATCGAGAGTGTGTCGAACAGGGTTATGTGTCTTAAACTCAGAATATCATCAAGATATTTGCTAAAGGTCATACAGGTTTACGCCTTGACCTCGAAACACCCCGACGACGAAAATATAGAGACCATATGTTACGATGCATACAGAACCTAGCATGGTTTAGAAGGCCCGACATTTTACTGTAGTCATGGAGGGTATAAACGCGAAACGAAACGGTGACGAGGAACCACCGAGGATACCTACTGGCTTTTCATGGACAAAGAGGTTCTCTACATGATGAACTCTTTCTTTAAAAAGCGTGAGCAGAAGAGGTGGTCCTGGCAAAGTCCTGACGGTGCAACTAGAAATAAGATTGACTTTACCCTGTACGCTGATTTATTACAAAGTTCCGGCTCTTACCTTACTTCCGTCTTCATCATCACATCAGTTCTATGTATCATCTCCCCTTCTTTTTCTAGTCAGCCACCAACTACATGTATAAACAAAGCAGTCTTACTTGTTACGACAGTTCTGCTATGGTTTTTTGAAGAGTTCCATTCTATATCTTCGTAGTTCATCATCAGATCAAAACAATATTTCTATGGGACCAACTCGGGAGTATAATGTTTCAAAAAAAAACAGTCCACAATTGACCGAGATATCGGTGAGCATACATAAAAAAAATACGTCCAGCCATACATAGAACCTCTTCCTTTTCGAAGTCGGTTAAAAGAGTCGAATCTGTTATTTGCATGTTATTTGCAATAAGGCTCGATTTATGTCATTTACGTTTATCTGTGGTGCAATATTTTATCTGTGGCACCTAATACGAGCAAAAAACTAAATAGTGTTGTGCCGAGTCGCTGATTTAATTAATGATTCGACTCGAGTCAGCTAATTCGTTTATTCTTCTTCCACTGATTAATAAAAAAAAAAACATTTTGTGAGCGAATACTAACGCTAACCTTTTATAATATTAACACTTTTATAAATAGACAACAGTAAATAATATTATTTATTTACTGTTGTCTATTTATAATAGTATTTTATAATTATAATTATTTCATTGATAAATAGAAAAAAAAAAAATCCGCAAAAAATCACTTTGCTGTATGGAAACTTCACTCAAATATTTATTTTCAATCACCAATTTGGGTTTCGCAAAAATCATTCCACCGTGGAACAAGGGCATAGAGTCTACCACACGATCAGGCAATGCCTTGAGAGGAAGAAGTATTGCTCAGCAGCTTTCATTGACGTCCAACAGGCCTTCGACAGAGTATGGCATAAAGGCCTGCTGTATAAAATTAAAAAGACGCTTCCACAATCGTTCTATCTTCTGATAAAGTCTTATTAGAAAGAGAGAATGTTTCAAGTTAAACAACGTAGCGCAAGATCTTCTCTGCATACCTGCCGCAAGGGGGTGCCACAGGGCTCGGTCCTTGGTCCGGTGTTGTATAACATCTTCACTTATAACTTACCTCAAGCTGCAAACGTAACTGTTGCAACCTTCACGGATGATGCCGCATTTCTTGCATCCAGTAGTGATCCAGACGAAGCGTGTAGATCTTTGCAAAACCAGCTCAATCAAACCAACGATTGGTTGCGAAGATGGCGTGTAAAAGCAAGTGCCTCTAAATCGCACCACATCACATTCACGTTAAGAAAGAAACTGTGCCCAACAGTCAAACTTGGACAGGATCCTCTACCGCCATGCAAATGTGTTAAATACTTGGGATTTCATTTGGACCAACGTATAACATGGAAAGACCATATTAAGCACAAACGAAACGAAGTAAATAACCGATTCAAAAATCTTCTGTGGATGCTTGGTAAACAATCAACTCTATCCCTAAGCAATAAACTGAGAGTCTATAGCTCAGTTATAAAACCGATTTGGACTTACGGAATTCAACTGTGGTCTTCAGCCAGCAAATCCAACATACTTTGCCTCCAAAGAGCTCAAAACAACATCCTAAGGACCATATGTGGTGCAGCCTGGTTCACACGCAACACTGAAATACACGAGTACCTGAATATGAAGACTGTCATTGAAGAAGCCAAACAATACACAGATAACTACGCTGAACGACTAAAGCTTCATCCCAACCCATTGACAAGCATGCTTCTAATACGAAACCCAATCAATAGACTAAAAAGAGCAAATGTGCTATATAACTAAGGAGAGTTAAGGCAGTGGCTTTAACCCACCAAAACTTCTATCTACTACAACAAATCTGATTATAGTCAAATAGACTGATCGCAGATTACATGTAGAAGAGAAAAAAAAAATACTATTTATAGTATTTTTTGTTATAGCGGCAACTAAATATTCAAAGATTGAACAATTTATTTCAAATAAATCATTTACAGGTAGTTTGAAAGGTCATGAAATCAGAAAAAATGATGCTAATTCAATCATGTTGTGTATTACAAATATCTCGGTGACATGTTTCTTGTCGCTGCTATTTTACAATTACGTGAAAATAATGTCAGTAAGATAAAGAGAAAAAAAAAAACTGAATATAGACATTAAAATAAACCACTGGCAGCTAAGAGATGACCAGTCTCAACAGACAGCGCTCGTTCATGGACATGACACGTATATTAGCACCACTCAGCTCAACCATTTTGAAGCGAACCGAATGATCCAATACACGCGCCACCATTAGTGAGACGTTTTTGAGTGAGGATGACAAACTCTCAACTGCCATGTTCATTTATGTCAAAAAAGTCCAATTCAACGGTATGACTATTACGGTTTATGAGATAAGACAGGTGGCAGAGAGTGGAGTCTTAGCTCCACTAGGATAGATAGATAGGGTCTGACGCCTAATAGGGTCCTGTTTTTACCAATTCATACGGAACCCTAACAAACAAATCAAAAGAAAAAGTTGCAAATACAAATACAAATACAAAAAACTTTATTTGTGCACACAGGTACAATATAGGTGTTACAAAAATTTATACAGTGTCTCTGTGTTCTGCCACGGTTAGTGGCATACAAATATTAATAAAAATAATTATTATTATTACGCCAACCGAATAATATTTATAATTATCTAGTTACTGTCTAATATTTACAAGGTTGTTTATTTATTTTATTTATTACATGCACGCTCATTTTCCTTTTTACATTCTAGTATTGCTTAACCTTATACATTTAAAAAATACTATTTACATCAAATGTTATTTTCTTAAAATATGGATACTAAACTGAAATTAATAGTGTGACTTACCCAGGCTTACCTATACCTATGAAATAAAGTGTGATTGTCAGTCTCATAATCCAACAGGAATTCATTGACTGAGTAGTAAGTATTCTTGATCAAAAATAACATTAGTTCCTTTTTAAAAAAAAAATGGTTTTTGATTTCTCTTACAGATTTTGGTATTTTGTTGTATATTTTTGGTGCCATGCCAAGAATATTTTTATCATATAAAGATGTGGTATGACTTATTGACTTTATTTTGTTACAATGGCGTCGGCTGGTAAGTCTTTCAAACAATTCTGGATGGGACTTGACAAATACTGCTAATTCAAATATGTATAGAGATGGTAACGTCAGAATATTTAAAGTTTGGAAATGTGGTTTACAAGTATCAGGTAACCGTAATTTACAAATAGCCCTTACGCATTTTTTCTGAGCCCTAAAGGCTTCCTCCCTATCTATTGAATTTCCCCAGAATATGATGGCATATCTTAAAGTTGACAAGACATACGCATTATACGCTGCCAAAACTGCTTTCTGAGTTTGAGCTTTTTAACCTTGGAAAGCATAATATAATGCATACGAGAACTTGTTAAGTTTCTTGCAGATGGCATCAATTTGTGTTCTCCATGTCATTTCTTGGTCAATCCATACGTTGCTTGTTTTAATTTGTGACAAGACGTGTATATCAAGTTAGAATTTGCAACTATTTCATTTTTTAAGTCAAGTACGAGTGAGTTAACCGACTCGCATTTTAAAATAAAGTTCGCGAGTACAAAATCGTTTCTAATTCTTTCAGATTCGAGTCTCGATATCGAGTCGTACTTGTTTAAAAATAAATTGATTCTCGATTCCGACTCGATTCAAGCCATACTTGGCACATCGCTACAGAAAACTGTCAAGTCTGAAGTCAATCTTGCGAATCTTGCTTGCGATCTGCCTACTCCCAAAGCGTTTAAGTACTGACCGACTATTTTGCGATTCTGCAATTCCGCTACACCTCCCTGTGTCCTTGGTGGCACTGCAGCGGTCTGAAGTGTTTTTATAAAAGCCATAACTGTTACCGCTAATGTGAAATTTTTGTGGGTACTTCGTAAGTTCGTAACACCTTAGCTAATTGGACGCCGCACAGCTCCATAGATAAGTTATTATAATACCGGTCAGTAGAATTCAACTGTAGCTTGTGCCGTGGCTTCTTCCAGAACCAGTTGGCTTGCGATTTTTACCTTTTGCCAAATCAAAAGTGTGCTGGAAAATTAATAAGTCGGTAGAAGAGTGCTCACATTTCACAACAGATGGATTTTAAGATGCACCAATATACTCACGCTTTGGTGGGTAAGGTAACACCAGGTTCTAGTCATGGGGATGATATTCAATATGAAGAGGTGCGTCGTCAACATGAGTGTTACACAAGACTACTGAGGGAGCTGGATATAGAAGTTATCGAAGTCAACTTGCAAGGCTCCTTACACGAAAAGGTCTTGCTAGAAAATATGGGAATTGTATGCCATGGTATCGCCTTGCTCCCAAAGAACAGTTCGACAGTTGAAATAAACAATGTAAGTACCTATCCATGTAAGATTATAGTACACGGCAAATAAGTTACTACGGTTACGAGTAGCCCTCCACTTCAATTGAGGCTGAAAACTAGTTATAACTCTCGTCACACAAATTGAACCATCATGATGGTCGACCTTGAAAGAAGTGAAAGGCTGCATATAACCATAGCTGGATCAACTTATTTCCCGACTACTATATTTTTATTTTAGTGAATTGTCCATTTAGGTCCCTTAATCAATAAGCCTTCTCCATCTTTTTCCATTTTTCTCTGTTTGTAACGCCATTCAGCAGCTAATTTTGATATCTGCGAATTTTATTGTTGTGCTGTTGTTTAATCATATTGCGATTTTATTTATGTTGTTGCTCTTGCTTTGCATATTGTGTTATTCCTGTGGTACAACAATCTGCTCAGGTATTTAAGTAAATGAAATTTGTTGTGTATCTAACATTCAGATTCATTCCATGGTCCAAAAAACTTAAAACTAGCATCATCATATTCCTGCCCTTGTCCCATTTTATTTGGTGTTGGCACAAAACATATTTTTCTTCCATTTTGTCCTGTCACAAATTACGCTATTAGTAATTCCCTTTTCTTCCATATCACTCTTCACATAATCTATCCATCTTTTCTTTAGCCTTTCGCTCCCTGTTCATCCATCCACCTGTAAACTATAAAGTTATTACTAGTATGTTCTATAAAACCACATGATTGCATAAAATAATTTGAAATAACCTTAAAAATGTGGGATGACAATCATTTGTTTAAGCAACTGTAAAAGGCCATTAAACTCATATTACGAACAAGCATTTTGCCTGAAACTTCATTTGCAAGAATGTTTTAGTTAAATCTTCAGCAACTCTTTAATTACTCAAGCTCTAAGCGAACACTGGCGCTCATACACCTATTGGGCCTTGAGCCTATTTTAGGCACCAGTCTAACACAATATAATGCCCCACCCCCCATGTTACCGTAGAAATAAGGCTAGCAATTAAGAATAATATTGTGGCGAAAATAAACTATTTATTATTTATTTATTTATTGTCTTTCAATTGTGTCTCTAATTATAGTATTCAAAAGAGTAACCTTAATTTTAAAGTTATTTAAAAAAAATCTTTAAATCTTTATAAAATAATCTAATCTTTATAAAATAATCTTTTAAAAAAATAATTTATTGAAGGTAGTTATGAAAAACAAATGAATAATGACAACCTGTATTATCTACTTGATTTTGCATACTAACTAAATTCCTCCTTTTCAACCCCTTACAAGTTTGATTTTAAAAAATCCCTTCTTATTGCTTGCTTATGTGCTACGTCATGAAGGGCAGCTTTGCGTAAAATTTCACATTCCTAGTCCTAGTAGTTACAGCTGTGTGTTGATTTGTTAGTCTCTCAGTTTCTCGTTTTATATAAATGTATAGATTTTTATCACACATTGTTGGTGTTGTTGATTGCTTCCTAATGATTTGACATTAGTGTGTTTGTTTAATTTCTTTTTTTGTGGCAATTTTTGTGCAATAAGAACTAATTTTGCTAAAACATATAGGTTGAGCACTTTCAAAAGTCCTTATTTTATGTTTTGTTAATTGAATTGTTGAACTCCTTCAAAGTTCCAAGTTGACCTAGATGAGAACTGACAAATGCTGACTCTGTCGGCACAGGTCCACTCGAATCTGTGCAGTTCTGTGGTAGCAGTCATGCATGGTTCTCATGATTTGATTAGTACTAATTGTATGGACTTGAAAAGAGACTTCTACGTTTTTGTTTGTTATTTTTCCCCGGAAGCCACCAGCCTAGTTTTGTTTAAAGTAACAAAATATATTGGCTGGTGAAAGTGCCTATTTTCAAAATATTATATTAAATTTTCTTAGCAACAGTCCGACTCTAAATAAAAGATAAATAAATTTTATAATTTTAATTGCTGAGCGTGACATAGCCACTGCTGTAATCTATAGTTTATGAAAGAGTTTATGTCAAATTTTGAAATACAATGAAAAAGTGTAGCCATACAAATGTTCCATGAACTGCTTATGATCACAAGAGATAAAGAGTGCTTGAAATGTCAGCCAAACACTAGGTTTCAAAATTCCTTTTTTTTTGTTTTCGCTATAAGGAGATAGGCACTCGAGTGTTACAACAGATAAGAACAATTTATAATTCTGATATTAAGTACTTTGTTTCAGACGAAAATTCTGAAAGAAATTTTGCAGAAGGATCTGGGCCAAACGGTTATTGATCAAGTGGATCCAGAAGCAAATATTTCGTGTTCGGATATATTATTCACAGGTAAATGATTGAATAGTTCCCATGAGACTTACCTCATGGAGCCTTACAGATATACTTACGAATCAAATATGTACTTGAATTATTTTTTTTTTATGATAAAGTATAATTATCCAAAATTACAAATAAGAAGAATGTTTTAAATCTCTTAAATACTAAGCAATTTAGAAATCTCTTAAATATTGAGCAATTTAGAAACCTTTCAAATCTAGTGGAAGCGGAAAGTATCAAGTAACAGTATGAGGATGATACTGAAATGTGATGTCACCATAATTACGTCACGCTCTCACGACATTAATAGCGAAACTAACGCTAGCACGATCTCTATTTTTTGACATAACATATAATAATGTTGAAACAGCTGTGTGTCTGTAAGTAATACCTACCTTTTTTGTGCATTACAGGGCGAGAGTTTTTTGTTGGTATATCTGAAAGTACGAATGAAGCTGGAGCAAGTACTGTCGCTGAAGCATTTCCAGAATTTCCCTGCACTCCAGTAAAGGTACAATTAAAATGCATCATAGCTACACATGACACAGTCGAGTCTATTATAGGACCGTCGTTAGTACTCAAATTCAGTACTTTCTCATGTCCACTCTATCTTTCATAGAAACTGTATGGAGAAGTAAGTACTGTATTTTATCTAAAAGTCCGCTCTGCCTCGCGTTGACAAGCAATGGCTTAAAATAGTGAAACAGTATAGGATGTGTCCTCCGTGATGGCGAATCTTTATTGGAGTGCTAGCTGTTACCAGCGATTTTGCCCGCGTAACAGTAGCTGTATTCATAGAAACTTTGGACCCCCTTTGGATTTTAGAAAATCCCTTCTTATTCCTTGCATATATCATAAATTAAACCTCTGCAAAATTTCAGAGTTCTAAGTCCACGGGTTTTAAATAATATATACGGGTATAATATACGGGTTTTGTATAATATATAGTGAAAGGAGAATAAATATATATATTATAGTAAAAGGAGAATAAATATATATTTATTATAGTGAAAGGTAATGCTCCTTCACCATTGTTTTAAAGGTCGGTAGCGTTTGAGCACGCCTTACTTGTATGGCTAATGTATTCCATAGACGAGCTGCTTGAACAGTAAACGATTTGTCAAAAAAGGAAGTGAAATGCATACGAATACTTAATTTCGAATTTTCCGATGATAAGGACCTAGAATGTGTGTCACGAAGGAACTGAAAGCGTTCTTTAAGATAAAAATGAGTAGAAGGGTTTTTTTTTTTCTAGTAGAAGGGTTAAAGAGATTATTTACTTAACTACATGAGAATGTTAGAGTAAATTACATGAATTATTTTACTATGCGCACGTGCTAAGAAAAAATGGATGGATTGTGTGAGGATAGAATGGAAGAAAAACATGTGTTGCGCTAACCCTAAGTGAGATGAAACAAGGGCACACATTCTAGGACACACATTATAGACAGGAAGATAATGATGAGATGGCTCCTATGGTGCTGCCACACTGCTGTTTAAAAATGTTTACAAACATTTTCTAACACTAATACATTTACTAACAAATGTTGGTAGTAGGAATTGTTACATTCTGTTAGGAATTCTTAAATGTTTCAAGTGCTCCTATACCGCATCTATACCATTTAAAAAATCGGCTTGCTCGCAGTTTGGATTTACGTTCCGAGGGTTCTACACGAAAATGGAAGAAGATTTGCTCATTGGATTAGTTTTTTGTTACAATTTTGTTTACTAACATTACCTAACATGAAAACATTTTCCAACATTGTAATCGTATGTTTCTTAACAAATGTTTACTAACGTTTGTAAACATTTTTAAACAGCAGGGTGGCACCTTATGACAGCGTCATCTGCGTTCTCTGGGAACATTCTTCTAGCTTTAAGAAATGAGAAGTCGTTTCTGTCCTGACTAAATCTTTTATTACAGATTACCAAAGGAGCTAAAAGTTTGAAGAACTATATCACCGTAGCAGGATCTGACATTCTATGTGTTAGTGCAAGTAAGGAGGCCAAAGAGTTGCTTAAGAGAATTGAGCGTGAAGCCACCTTTACTTACCAGACCTTGACAGTCCCTGAAGATGAAGCAGCCAATTGTCTTTATATTAATGGAACCCTCATACACAGGGCTATTGAGGAAATACCTGAAGCTTTCAAGGTATGTTTTAGTTATTTTATAGATATCTCTTAAAGATCCCTGTAATTCGTTGTCTTTATAACTATCTATATGATTAGTTATGTGTAGTATGTGTGTGTGTGTGTGTTTTCGATAACTTCAGCGGCACTCATGAGCAGTAAATCACTAATATTATAGGATGTTTCTTCGTTACTCAGTGGCTCAGAGTTAATATATGGGCAGTTCTCAATTACTTTATTATCATCAGTCGTATTGCACCTATGAAGGTGGATCAACGGGGCCACCGAATGTATAAGGTCGACATGAATCAGCTATACCACCATTTTTGGGATAAGGAAGTTGTATGATTTAAAATAGTTTGTCCAAACCCCATATTTGAAATGGAATAAAATAAAATAACACTAATCATCATCATCATCATCAACTTCCTGCCCTTATCCCGTTTTATTTGGGGTGCAACACGTTTTTTTCTTCCATTCACTCGTCACGCTATCACTAACTCCCTTTTCTTTCACTTCATTCCTCACACAATCCATCCATCTCCTCAAAATAAAATAACACTAATATAATACCGAAAACATTTTTGTAAATGATGATAATTTGATTTAAAAAAAAAAAATACGCACGATTGCACTCTCTCTGGAGAGTGACGTCATTTGACCTAAATGACATTGTCGCCCCACATAACATTCAAATGCAATAAGTTTTTAAGTTGAAGGTCGCACGTGAGTGCTCGCGTTCTTTCTAGTTCTTTGCACAACTGGCTGGTTTTTGATTTATTGGTAGTGCTTTTTTTTTAATTTAATCGCAATGGTAAAAGGTTCTGTGATTTCATACATTGGACCCTCGCGTCCGCATGAAATGAGATTATTCTTACAAGCGCAACTTTAAACTTTTATAACTTTCTAATTGGGGGAGATGTTAATAAATAATAAAGAATATATAATATTTCGGACAACAAAGAAAAACTGGCTTTCATATTTTTAAATAATTATTTTTAAGTACTTTAAATTATCATAATTATTGTATTAAGAAAAAAAATATACTTCTCTATTCGTATAATGATTCCAAGCGCTCTGTGTAGAGTGAGAGGGATTGTCAGACTTTTAGTGACTAACCTGTTCCTTTTTTTTTAAACCAGCTCTTGACTGAGATCCCACCTGATAATAAGTAGTATTTGAATCTTTGATGGTGAAGCGCACTATAATATATTTATACTACACTATAATAAATTATAGTTTGTTAAGAGCCTACTCCGTCTAGCCTTGAAGACACCTAATTTAAAATCGGACGGGCAGATCGCAGCAGGCAAACTCCTTTAGTTGCCATTTGGGTTCCACGGCCATGGTAGCTCTTTCAGTTCTGCCCGCTGCAACCATACCTACAATAGATGTCGTGATTTACCGCCATTTAAATGGACGGCTGGAAAGTGAAGAAATGTTAGTTAATTTAGTTTTTAATTGGCTAAAATCAATGTAGGGATACACCTGCGCAGATTAGGAGAAAATATTGTCTTTATTTAAGCTCAAAAGTGTTCTAGGTCACTATTCCGATATTAACTTTAACATTTTTCAATTCCAGGTGTTTTGTGAAAAAATCGACTTTGCTAGGCGATCAATCTGTTTTTCCGAACTTGCGAAGATGCCAGCTGGATTGAGCTCGTGTTGCTTATTAGTAAGGAAACCCTAAATTTGATGTTAAATCATATGCTAAATGTATAATTTGTTTACATCAATCGGTACATTTTAAATCTCTCTGATGATTATGTTTGTGAGTGTGCCATGCAGTTAACAGAATCAAAAGACATAGATAACTAAGACTAAAATTTTCTCCTTCATGCATGATGAAACCATTAGTGTATACCCCTATAGCCTGAACTTTCAAATAATGGTATAATCAATACAATTAAGGTATAGGCAAACTGGACCCACGTACGCCACGTACGCGATGCAACGGTGTGGTGTGGTGCTCCTTTCTAGAGGCGTAGCGTGGATTAGTTCAGACTTGGGCGAAGGCGCATTAGCGAGGCCTTTTTCTTTCATAAATTCGAGACAGCCACTGTCACAACCCAGTTTTCGACCACATCTTCGCTTACCGTCAGGTGACAAAGTGGTCGAAAAAGTTTCGTTCTTAAAGGTGCGAAGCCGAGGGCCCACATCGGCCACGCCTACCTACGCTACTGGTCTTTCCCGCAGCGATCTGGATCAATAGATCTGAGTACCTAGTGCAAGCTACCAATCAGAGTCAAACGTAAACGAGCGCGTGGTCGTAAAAACAACTCAATTTGTTGATGTTGCGTGGGACGCGTGTGCCAGCGTTGCGTACTATGCCAAGTATGTTTCTCAGTCATCTGTTTTCATGTAAATACACGAGTCTAGATATCATAACGTGTAGCATACGTGGGTCCAACCAGATCCGCACCGCGTGGTAGTAAGAGCGATATTCCCAGTGCTTTCTATCGTAGATATTACCACTAATGTGCTGTTGTCGGTACACATCGAACTACGGCGTACCATTCATGCTTGTTCTCTCTTTTATGCAATGTATTTACCCAACGATAGCACCACGCTGTGTGTCTTTTAAGTTACTGATCACAATTATTTGAAGCGTTAGCATAGTATAAGCTAATGTTGCCATTTCTAGGGCTCAGATTTCCGGGCCTGGTCCAGATTGGTAGATGTCACAAGTCTTCGAGTTTTTTATTCTAGACCTTGCCGTTTTCATGTACCTAGATATAGGACTATTTGGGACTTCCAAGTCGTTTAGTACTTGAGAAAGGTTGGTTTTATTCTGATAATATCTTTAAGGAGCCTAATAAGTACAGAATTATTTTCACTTATTGTTAAACTTGTGGATGTAAAGGATAAGTATAATAATCAAACATAGAAATAAAAACAGTTATTTGGTTTGTTATTTAAATCGACGACGGGCGTGGGAGTACATATTTTTGTATAAGTATATTGATTTTTTGCTTGTTCACTCACATTTATTTATTTTTCCACTGCAGCCGACTGATGTAAATAAAATATTTTATCGTGTATTAAACGGCATGTGTGTTAAACAATAAAACCAATGTTTACTACGATATAAAGTAAAATTGTCTATTTAAGAACCATGTTACTGTAATCCTTAAATCTGTTGTATTTTTGAGTATTAGATTTTTATGTTGATTGTTATCTGTTACGTGTATTTTTGATTATTTATGTATATTACAGGCGTTAATAATGATTGGTAGGTAGTCTTTCACCTAAAAGACTTCGGTAAATTAAAAGCATTCCAAACTTTTATAATCAAGTAATTAATATTAGAAGTGTTTTTTTTTATAAAAAGAAGCAATCCTTCAGAAAGTGATGAAAGTAGTTCGGTCAAAATGTGTTGGCCACTCTGAAGTTGGCGTCCTGAACGAAATGCGCGTACTCGAAAAAAATACGCATTCGCCATAAATGATTCTTAAAAAGAATTACTGCGCAGCTAATTGTGCGAAGTTCGGAGCGGTCAAGAAATTAAGGCCGTACTGTACTTACGAAATTAACGAATTCCGGCGAAAACGTTTTGGATTTTTAGAAATTTCTTACATTTTTAAGCTGTTTTAAGCAGAGAAGTATTTTAAATTTGATGTAGCGGCTGCCAGTATAACTGATTGCTTTCGCAACACACATACCAAATTGTATTATAAGTCCCTTGATATACTTTGTTCGAATATAATAGTAAAAATTCAGCAACTACATAGCTTATTTGTATTAAAGTGATGTTGTATGATTTCATTTTAGTTTATTGGAGATCAAGCCACCAGTCATAATATCTGTCTAGTTTGTTTCTTATGATCTCTAGATTATAGCGGTAGTACTAATTTTACTTTGTCAAAAGTTCGTACCAGAGCGCATTTTTTACCGCTGTCTTCGGCACCGCTTGCGTTGAAATTTGACTGCGCAATTTATACAATCGCTTTTTTTGTATTAAAGGCTTTACTTGAAGATGCCATATTTATACTATACTTAATTGAAGCTTTAGATACAGTAGGGGACAAAATGTCCCCCACCATGACGCGCCACGCTGTCAATGTGTCGCGTCAGGAGACTGCATCGTATATTGGCAAGTTGCGGGATACTGTGCAACGTTGCAGCGTCGCGTAGATTGAGCGATTGAGATTTTGTCCCCTAATGTATCTGAGGTTTATCCTTTAAATAAACACGGAAATATATAATAATTTCACACCATTTAAAATAAACAACTGTCATTAAAAATGTGGCTTGACACTGACAGTTGTCCGTCTGTTAGTGTCAGGTAGTGATGTGGCTTGAATTGTCTTTGATAACGATTTAGTTTACATTAGTTATGATCTGTCTCTTAGGATATGAGTAACTTTTTTCTTCTCTCTTGTTCCCTCGTCACAGTCAGAGTAAAAATAGGTTTGTCGCCTTAATGACTATATTTATATAGAATGTGCTTGACGGCCATTATGTCAATGTCACTGAATTGCTAAATTTCAAAGGTGAACCTAGCAATTAACCCTAACTCGTTAACCTTAATTTCGAGGAACATTATGTCATCAAGCGACCTTTATTAGCAGTATTAGTTTGCTCTTTATCAAATAACATAATCTGTTTTAGAAATAACCTACATTGTATAATGGTTTCATGTGTTAGAAAAAGTCGTGACTGAAACGTTCTAGAGGGTCATTAGTTTGGGGAGTTTTCGTGATGCTCTGATAAAACCTTGGCTGCATTGATGTACTGCTGTAACCAAGTTGACCATTTGTAATGTTAAACGCTTTCTATACTCCATTCGAAATAAGATTAGACATATAAACGAACCTTTTTTACTGTCAAGAAATCTGCGGGGGTGGGAGCAGCTAGTAATTTTATAAATATTGGCTTCATGCAAACCATTCCATAAGCTTCGGCGCTGGCTAGTGGACGGTGAGCAATGGGTAGCTCGCCGTCCGGCCGTCCGGTAACCGTCCGGACCGAGCCCAAGTCGTCGACGGCGCGTAGTGTTCCACGCGCGCCTCAAGATGTCCGCAAATCGTAGGAGCCCAGTATTGTCGCAGCTTTCTGGAGCCATGGATTATGTGAAAGTGTATCCTGGGGCCCTAGCACGATAGCAAAGAAGGAACAGGAGTAGATCCCGCTCCACCCAGAGCGGGAGAATACCTAGAAAAAAGTTTCATGTCAAGACTGAATTCAATGTGACGGAACTTGATATATTTGCACTGGTCTATATTGTTTAATTCAATGTTGCACTTTCAGTATCCCTAATATCTAATGCATTCCTCATTTTTTTAGATTATGAGTGTTATTTTCTATTCTTTCTACACAGTGGCCAAGTCGTGTGTATACGACTTTAAATTAAGATATTTATTTCTATCAAATATTACCAAATATCGCAATTTTATATGGATATCAACATCTACTACATATTCGCCCAGGTAATTTTATTGACTAAAATACGCTAACTTTATTTTTCACACTCTGCTGAGTCTCTTATTTTCAAAGTAACAAATATTTTGGTTTAAATTGACCACGGTACGTTCCTTCAGATAAATCCACTGAAAAATTCAAGATCTGTCGAATTTTACGACTTTAGGGCTCATTTCAAAATAAATAAGATAAATAAATATGATAATAAATTAATCTTTTTGGAAACGAACATATGTAGATGGAATTTGGCACTCGGTTAAACCTATGTCTTGGCAAGCAAATTAGTTTTTAATCTTGGGAGTATAAATTATGTTTCTTTGAGATTATTTTCTGCTTTAGTAAGTACATAATATATTTGTCTCTTATTGTAAAGTTAATTGAAATGGAACATGTAACACTGATTCGAATAAAGTGCTAACAAAACGTTAGCACTTTATTCGAATCAGCGTGTTCACACAATATCTACGTAAGTATGTAACTATTGACAATTTCTTTGATAAAATTACACAGTGCCAAATGTATGTATGAATGTAGCTAATTGTAAGCAGGTCGAAATGATGACGATTTGGACCATTCACCACTCATTTTATTTTGAATATTTTTTCACTGACGATTCGGACAATACCAAATTTATTGAAGCTGTTTAGTACGGTCAGATAAAAAAGTTTTAATTTAAGATAATATGAAGAAATTGATTACCCGAAATATCCGCTTTAAATCCTGACTGCTAAACAGTGTGTGCCCGAATCGTGAGTGAATATAAAATTATGAAATAAAAATATGTCAGTTCCGACACTGTCCGAATATATTGAGTTCGAATCGTCAGCAACTCAGGAGGTCCAATCCAACAATGATGTATTGACGCCTGGTCTTCCTTGTTTATGGTAATTTCTTAATAAAATTATACTGTGTACAATTAATAGTAATAACATTAATCTCTACTGTACTGGAACTGATTTTTATTAAGTGCATCATCATAACATCAGGATCAATATAGGACTGACGCCCTGTCAAGCAAGCCTGTAAGCAAAAATAAATTAGCAGAATCAAGGACGCGTCTCAAACATTGAATAGACTTATTTGCTTTTGATGTTTGTCGTTTGTCGCGTCGCTAATTTTATTCAAGAAACTGGGCTTCAAGTTTTGTTTTTGTGAATTGTTAGATAGATCTCCAACATTCCCTGAATATGTAATGTTTAATATTTACTTACGTGCACCTAAAAACGTTAATTGGATACTTGAAAAGTATTCTAATTTTCAACCTATGTATTTATATTTTATTTTACTGTTATTTGTTTTGAAATATGTAATAAGTATGTATAACATATGAAGGGATCTCGCCCATGGTGATGTGATGACGATAGCGTTGAGGTAGAAGAGACGCAGCATCGATCGTTGTACGCTGTAGTGACCTATGAACACATGTTGACGATATCGTAAAAAAATCATTGTGAGCGGTGTCCCTAATAAATGTATATATCTAAGTATGTACTCTAGAGCATAATTTATATAGAGATGACATTTAATTCATTAGCAATTTTTCAGGAAATGAATGTGTTCATAAAGTAGGTATAACCCCTCGGAAATATCTGTGGGCCTTGACGGTACGCACACTCTGTTCTGTTTATTAATATTTATTTATTTATAAATTATAATCATTTTGCAAACAGACAAAAAAATAAAAACACTTTTAAACGTCAATTTGTTCGTCAATTTCAATTACAATTTACAAAAAAAAAAACTTATAATATTTTTTTTTTTAAAGCAGACAATTGGAGGCCTTATCGTAGTCGGCGGTTTCTTCCGAACTATCCCCAGGTTGTCAGGAAGAAATCGTCAATAACAATTAGCCGAAGTATTCCAATACTTAGTCAGTTAGTACGTATTTTTTTCAAGTTAAATAACAGCTAAATAAAATTGAAGCCGGTAAACCTTCAAGTAGTCAATTCAAGCATTAATACGATTATGTTATTAACTGTACCGACGTTGTCACGTAATTTCACAGGTACACTGATATTTCTGACGGGTTATAGAATACTAAATAATCTATTAAGTCAACCTGTATACCCATCCACATACGCGTGTTACGTTAGGCTGCTTTTCCATTATAGATATGCTAAGCTGCGTAGCTTGGTAATTATCACTAAGGTTGTTTGATTTCATAGCTTATTTTCGCTCTGGTGAAAAAGTTTTCAAGAAAGTATGCTAGCTAAGCGTGCGTGATTTGTGTAGATATATTATGAGAGCATAGCTCATTAGACAATGTGCTGTGCGCATAGCTACGCAGACATCTTTGTTACCACTTTGTTACATCACTTAACTTTGGTGTTAATTTAACATATAAATCAATTATGTGGTTTTATAGCTTAGCTCCAACATTTTTCTGATGGAAAAGTGGTTCTACGGCCATGTATATGCTTGTGATTTCTCGTACACATTCACTATGTACATACCCAATGTATGACTTTTAGCTACTTTATTATTGTTTCGTTTTTTATATTAATAAAACAGTCATAAAGTAGTGAATAACTTGTCAACTGATAACTGTCGTATTTATCCATGTATTCATTGAATGTAAGATATTCGTGATATACCTAAGTATTAAATTTTCTATATATTTATATTAATATTTCGTTAAAAGTGTAAATGTTTATTGCGGATCCAGATAGGTTTCATTTCAAATGTAAAACTACCATAAATATAACCGAAAGACGTTCTCCTTCACTAAACTTTTTCGACACAATATTTGCATTTGTCTCTGCTCCTGATGATACCCTCAGGTATAATAAATGTGGCTTAAGCCCGAAATAAGAAATTGCGAACAAACCGAAGCTATTCTATGTATTTTCTAATGACAATAGATGCCGAGTAGCTTCTTTAACTGGTTTAAGTGAATAATTTGTAATAAAAAAAAAGAATTTTAATTTGTTCACAAGTTCGTGTTTAGGGCTTGGTCCACACATATTGCCTCTAAGTGTAGTTATGGAGATATTATTACACTTAAAAATGGCATTTCAAAGTTTTTTAGGGAGGTACAATTTTTAAAATTTAAACTTAAAATTTTTGTCTTCGTCTTGACTATTTCAGTCAATTTTTTCGCTTTACGTGCATTTGCGTGCTTATTTCTTCTATACTTCAAGAGGAATTAAAATGGGGGTTTCACCACAATTTTTGTAATTATTTATTCTAGAAGATACAAGATAAATATACAACTAGCAAACTTAGATGCCTATAACATAATACCGCTTAATAACGTTTTGTCATGATTGTCGTAACATTAAAGCGCAATTTAGACGGTTCGAGTTTCTCGCCTCGAACATACGAGAATCGTAAGAGCATAGAAAAAATGTCATCGTCTAAACACATACCTAGGTGGTGCGAGTTTCTCGTCTCGAACGTACGATAATCGTAAGAACAAAAAAGCATCTCCGTCTAAACATTCATACCTAGACGGTTCGAGTTTCTCGACTCGAACATACGATTCTCGCTAGAGTGGACGAGCGAGAGGTACTATGACTTACCTCTCGCTCGTCCACTCTGGCGAGAACAAGGATCATATAATATCCTAGGGACAAACGATTGATTCCGGAGCAAAATTAATATGCAGTTAAAAACAAAAAAAAAACACATGTAGGTATTTATTAATTTTATTGATATGTTTAGAGCTTATTTGCAACGTACTATAACAACATCTTGAACTTCTTTAGAATAGAATTGTCCCAATTGGGCACATTGCTCGCAGACCAAATGGCCGTTGGGGCCGAAAGGTTTTGGAGTGGTGACAGTGTGAAACGCGGAAGGCCTACAAGGTGGACCGATGACCTGGTAAAGGTTGCGGAAATCCGATGGATGCGAAACGCTTAGAACCGCTCATTGTGGCGACATTTGGGAAAGGCCTGTGTCCAACCGTGGACGTTTTTGGACTGAAATGATGATGATAATTGGACGAAATTGTTCTAAACTGGCGCGTCTCAAGTAAGATTACTAAAACTCTCTTTATACCTAAAAAAAACCTCTTTCTCGTTGTCTTGCTTGGAACGTTTTTTCTTCTTTTACTTGTCAATGAAACATATGAACCTAATACACATGAAAATATAGTACACTTTAGAGTGTGTAATATTGCTCCGTAATCAATCCAGATTGTCCCCAAAATATATAAGATCTTTGGTAGGTAAAGACAAGTCGAGATTCTCGAAAGCAAGAATCTTCTCATTATATTTTTGCTGTCTAAACAGACGCAGGACATTATCGCCTAGTGATTATTGCTTACGAGTCTCGTATGACATAATCGTAGGTGAGAATTTATTTCTTACCTGTGTCTAAACACTTTGATGCGATAATGTCATGGCGATTATTGCTTACGATTATTGCGTACGATTTTCTCGAACAAAACGTTCGAGAAACTCGTACCGTCTAAATTACGCTTTAAAATCACACATATGTGAAGTAGGAGTGGGTCGTTAACACGGTAAAGCAGAGTGCCAAGTGGGAACTGGTTTTATATTAACTCAATTTTCAGAGTTCATTTTTGTCATTTCAACAACATAACAGCCAATTCATGCCAATAATTTCTCCCCACCTTTTATAAACGTGATGCTAGTAAGAGAATGTTTTCACGTTCTATTAAAGACAGATATCGAGTACATAAGTTTAGGGTTTAACAAGTCGACCTTGATTCTACCAATTATATTTTCCCAACAATGAACAAGAATGAGGATAAAAAAAAGTTTTGAAGGTATTTTCCCCCAAAATTAGGTTAAATAAATAAATTGTTCAATTAAAATATGTTGACTATAGTCTATTCATGTTGAGAAAATAGTGACTTATCAGTGCAACTAAAGTAAATGTGTATTCACACTTAATTAAAAATTAAACCACTAAGATTAAAGCAAACGTTCATAATATTCTTAAATATTAACATGTATTAAGTAATTATTTGAAAATTTAATCAGATTCATAAGGCCATACTTCAATTCAACTAATCAATGTGAACACTGCTTACTAAATTACTGTGCTTCTTATTGGTCAAAAGGCGTGGCCCAGCTGAGGGACGACGATAAATCACTATTTTCTTGACGTAAATGTATTATAGAATGAAAAGGTTATAAAGCGAACAAAGCCAGTGATTACAACTATGTCGTACCATTTGGTGTGAATGATATTAATATAAATATTATTTTTCCTTGCATTTAAAAGTATTAAAAGGTTGTGTTGTCGCGATGAGACCAATAATTTGTAATGTGTTTGTTAATTGAAGGGTTAAGTGGACGAAGGTGTTAACAAACAAATATGTAGTTTTAAACGAATAGTGAGCAATGTCTTATAATTTAGGTGTCTTCAAGGCTAGAGTGAATAGGCTCTTAATAGACTAAGCTTCATTGTCAACGATTGCATCATTACTTAATATCATGTGGGATCGCAGTCGGGCACATATCTTTAAAAAAGAAAATTGAAAATTATAAGTATATTCTTGATGGATAGTTACCACCGTTGCTAGAGTGTAATTATGTGAAGAATTAGAATTAGTTTAAAGTTCATGAATCGATTGTTTACAACAAAAAATTTGGATTTTAGGTTTGGTCATATAACACCTTTTTCCAGATTTAGCCCTTCAATTGCTCGATCAATTTTCTTATTATCTACCATTACCTATATTGCTGATGGTAGTGCACAAGATAGTCAGGATCATTTACGTTGATCTTCCTGGCATAAAATGTTTAAGGCTAAGATATTGGTTTTTTGTATTAGGTATTAGTTGATACCTAAGCATGCACTTTTTCTCTCTAATAGTATTATTATCTAATATTATACCATTTGTACCTACCAACCTAATTGTTCTGATTTTGAGATCTGATATTTTTTAAATTATTATGATAGCCTCCTTCTATATTTATCAAACAAAAGAAAGCAAATCACTAGTTTATTTAAGATAATTTTTCTGGTTTTATGATCAGAGGAGTATATTTACTCGAGTATATTTACCTGAAGTTCCAGAAAGTAAGTAACACAGAGCTGATAGCACCACAACGTATGAATCATAATTATGCATCACAGTTTCATTATTTGATAATAGAATTTTAACTAAATTATTATATTGATTGATTATGTTCTAAAGTTGCGTACTAAAACTGTTATATTAAAACAGAGCTTTTAATAAAACATTTTTATTACGGTACTCTATATAGAAGATAATTTAGTTAAGGTTAGCAATTCATAAATCTCTGGATGTAATGTCATATTAGAGATGGACGATATACATCGATTTATTTAAAACACTCGATGTATAGTAACGATGCATCGTATAAACCGATGTATTGTTAATACTTCAACATCGAATATATATCGATGTTTTTCATTCGATACATCGACCAAGCAAATTAGGAATGAGTATACTATGAGTGAAACGAAACGTTATAATCAGTGCTGCCAATATAACAAACGCGCCTATCAGTTATTATAGGCTGAATTGGCTATGTTTCCATTGCCGCGGAGCCGGTATAGCAAAATTAAAAGTATTTAAATTAAACCAACAAAACAAAACAACAATATGGCCGACCGAGTCTCTGCTGTGGAAACGTGTGTTGTGTTTTAATACGATACAAGTGTTTGCTTTGTTTGAAACTAAAAAGAAACTTTGATTTATCAACAGGTATGTGTATTAATAAACAGAATAATGTATTTAGTGATAATGGGTTCGAAATTTTACTGGTAATATCACATTGTTTTGTTGTCAAAAAGTAGAAAGTAATTACTTATGTTGAAAATATTTTACGTTTTACTGCGCGTGCATATAACTAATTAACATATAAAAGAGAAGATTACGTTACGAAGTTTGCATTAATTTCGCAATGTAATACGATTTGATTGGAAGGTTATATTTTTACCCTGAAATACTACCTACCGTAGTGATTCCAAGTTATCGATACTATATTATCGATTATGATGCGGCATAAACATATTTGTATTTTACTAGGCAGTTAATAGGTATTATTATAAATACCCCGTAAACCGTGCTATAAAGTATTATTTTTTTAACTTTCAGTTATAATGGGACCTAAGAAAAAAAGTTCAGTTTGGCAGTTCTTTAACAAAATTGATGATAAGAAAACGAAATGCAAACTATGTCAAAAGGAAATTAAGTCTGCTGGAAATACTACGAACTTAATTGGGCACGTTCGTAATGTTCATAAGGCTGCTTATCTTGAAATTCAGCCAAAACAAAATACATTAAATGCAGAAGAAATATCGAATCCTCTAAATACAAAGGTAACGCCTAACGATAACATTGATGATGGTTTACTTCAATCTGAACCGATTCCTAGTACAAGTGGCAGTGGCAATAAAAGATCCTGTGAGCCGTTACCGAAAACCGTAAATGAAACTATTGATTTAGACTTAGAAGAAAACGTTACCCCTTTAAAACGCCAAAAAACAATACAGGCCGCCTTTAAAGATATTTCTTCTTACTCAGAATCTGGACAGAAGACAAGGAAACTGAACAACTGTTTATTATTCATGATTTGCAAAGACCATCAGCCTTTCTCAATTGTTGAAAACGAAGGCTTCAGAACTCTAATGAAAACAGTTGCTCCTCAATATAAACTCCCGAGTAGAACAACTCTAAGACGCTGGCTGGACGATAAATATGAAGTAATTTCAGAGACAATTAAAAAAATGCTATCCTCTATAGAAGATATAACCCTAACAACGGATATTTGGTCGGATACCTTAAATATGAAAAGTTTTTTGGGCATCACAGCGCATTTCGGAATAGACATTGAACTATACTCAATCACTTTAGGCGTGTACGAATTGGATGAAAGACATACATCAGATTATCTTTCTGAAATTCTCTTAAAGGTATGCCAAGACTGGAAAATAGACCAAGAGAATGTAACGGCTGTTGTTACTGACAACGCAGCCAATATAGTAAAGGCGATCGAATTAGCGTTCGGTAGAAGGAAACATATCCCATGTTTTGCCCATACTTTGAATTTGGTAGCTGAAGGCACAATGATGTGTACTGAGTGGAGAAACATTGTTTCTAAAGTAAAAACAATAGTGACTTGGTTTAAACAGAGTTGCGTAGCTAGTGACGAGTTACGTAAAGCCACTGCTGCGGCTATGGAGTCTCCTGCTGGGGTAAAATTAATACAAAGCGTGGATACTCGTTGGAACAGTACATACTATATGTTACAAAGATTTCTAGAACTCCGCAGTGTCATAAATGATATTCTCTTCCGCCACCCCAGAGCACCTGCAATGCTCAGTGCATCGGATATATCTACTGTATCGTCTGTCATCGTGGTGTTGCGACCCTTGGAAGCGGCTACAAAAGAAATTTCGGGTGATAAATACTGCACAAGTAGTAAAATTATTCCCTTAGTTCGTTGCATGCTCTCTAAAATAACTTCAGCTGTTATAGAAGATCCCGTAGCGAAGGAGGTGCAAAAACTTGCTATTAATGAAATAAATAAAAGAATGGGTTCTATAGAACATGTGAGTGCTCTTGCTATCGCAAGTATTCTAGATCCACGGTTCAAAAGAATACATTTCAATGATGCAATAGCTTGTTCGAATGCTGTTTCGAAAATTAAGGATATAATGAAGAAGAATTTGCAAAGCAATGAAGAACCTGAGTCAGATTCTGATAAATCTGATAAAAATGAAGAGGTCTTTTCATTATGGACTGATCACCATAAGTTAGTGCATCGTAACTGGAAAATTAACAAATCTGAAGATGTTTTGTCTGACGAACTTTCAGTTTATCTCAGAAGTCCTGTTGGAAGACTGAACGAAAATCCGTTAGAAATCTGGAGGGATTATAAAATACAATTCCCGAAGCTGTACAAAATAGCTTTCAAGTATTTGACAATAGTTGGCACGTCAGTACCTTCAGAAAGACTTTTTTCACAGGCAGGGCTAGTTTTGACTGAACGAAGGAACCGATTGAAGGGGAAAAGATTAAGTAAACTTTTATTTTTACATAGCATTGACAAAAAATATTGGAATATGTAAAAAAAAATGTGTTGGCTGTGTGATTTTGAATTTGAATAAATATATTTCCTGCTTTTATTAATACATATTTTTGTTTTAATTAAGGCCTAACCTAACCTAAAATACGTCATGGCGAAAACAATCGATGTTTAAGAAACATCGATGTATTTCTCAATACATCGTATTACCATCGATGTGACCGGTCGATGCATTACATCGAAAAAAACATCGATGTATATTTTAAATGTCCATCCCTATGTCATATTTATGATTCCGCGCTTTTAGAGGAGGTATTTTCAACTCTTAGAACTTTAGGTAAATAAACTACTTATTTCGACCTCTGTTTATGACATATAACATAATAATCAGTGATAGGAATAGGTAGTGCCTATTAGCCTAAACTTCGAAGAACAGAGCCAAAAAACGGAGACTTCCTTAGGACTAAATTATTTCCGGGACATCTGTCTCGAAATTTCGAGATAACACTTAAATACATTTTAAAAAATGTGTTATTTGGAATAAGTAATTCGTCTATATTTATCTAAAGTTTGCGAATAGACATAACATTTATGATTTATTACTCCATAATAACAACTTATACTATATCAGCCTATCCTCTATTAGTCTATATATCCCTCTCCTAGAGAAGAGGCCTGAGTCCCAGCAGTGGGAATATTATAAGGCTGATGCAATGCAATGCAAGGCTATATCAGCCTAGTGACAAACACTGCGTGTGTTTGTATTGTTGTGGTCAGAGAGGTCTTCTTAAAATGTGCATGATATAGATGACTTCCGTATTTTTTTCACGTCTTTATCCCGGAGGAGTAGGCTGAGACTTTCAGTTATTACAAAGTACTCTGTGGCTGAGACCACAGACTATGTTATATCTAATACCTATGCAATTACTAATATTATAAATGTGATAGTTTGTATGGATGTCCATTACTTAATTCCACTGAAAATGCTGAATTTGGTAGTGATATAGATTAAGGTGTGGATTAGCACATAGGCTACTTCCTATTAAAAAAAAAGTATAGTTCCCATGGGATACAAAAAAAGTAGTACACGCGGGAAAAGCCGCGGGCATTAACTAGTTAAAAAAAAACATAAGGGTTCTTTCACACCACCGATATTGTCTGGCGATTCTTAGGAGATTTCCATGCAAAAAAAAACCTCATTAATATTAAGATCATACCACTTTGTATACCTACATTCTGGCAAATAAATGAATTATTTACTTATTTTAAGTACCTTTTTTTATGATAAATTCTTTTTACTATAGAGAATGCTAAAATGAAAAAAAAATACCGTTTTATTATTTGAAAGCCTTTTTTTACACTTGAACTTTAGAAATCTCATTAAACGTAGGCGAGAGTGAGCTAGAAAGAAGATATTTACTACGAAACGTGTACGGCTTCTTATAAAAACATTGTGATTCATTGTGTATTACGATCAACAAGTCATTTACAAAAGGTTCTCCAAAAAAAAAAATTCAGAAAATTTTATGGTTGTAATGACTGTGTATGTTATTTAATAAGATATATCTAGTCGCAAACTTTAGGTAAATATAGACGAATTACTTATTCCAAATAACAATTTTTTTAAATGTATTTAAGTGTTGTCTCGAAATTTCGGGATAGATGTCTTGCAAAAAATTTAGTCCTAAGGAAGTCTCCGTTTCTTGTCTCTGTTCTTCGAAGTTTAGGCAAATAGGCACTACCTATTCCTATCACTGATAATAATGCCCTGAGTGCCTGGTTACGAGTTTGTTTTACATAAACGCGATCGACATGGCTATGACGTTCGGCGTTGAGATTGGCCCGCTCTAAATTCCTAACCAATCAGAGAGCCAAACGTGGTAAAAGAAACAAGGGCCGATTCTGCGTTACGCTGTCACCCTACGTAATAATTAAGTTCTCCATCGACACGTTGCCACATGAGTAGATAAATGGATCCATTTATTACTCATGTGACGATGCTTCGATCGCGTAAACGTAACAAGTCGCACTCGGCGCACTGTTAAGTTTTTCCAACGCATTTAGTCTGTATCTACTAATGATGTAGAAAATAAAATGAACCAGTTTTTCGCTTTGTGTGGAATCTCATTTTCTATAGAAGTATCCATTTATATTGGTGTTGTAATTCAATTATTTTACAATAAAGAAAATAAATAAACGATGTAAGTTGACATTTATTTTGTTTTACTATTATTTCCTTTTTATTTTGAATTTAGTATTGTTCGTGAAGAACGTTGCAAGTCCTAAATTTATACTTACCATGACCATATTTCTAACAGAACTTACACCTGATTGATGCTTCGCCGACAACATTAAATCGTGCGCGCGGAAGCCCGAAAAAAAAAAACGATTTGAAACGACAAAGTTATCGCAATTTTTTTTTTTTTTTTAAATTTTGTAACCCAGGCTAAGGTTCTAGGGTCCACCAACGAGTCTTTATTTCTCCAAAACTGTTTACGGCCGCAATGGAGGATGTCTTCAAGGTTCTGGACTAGGCATTGATGTCAATGGTAAGTAGATCACTCACCTCCGGTTTGCCGACGACACAGTAGTCATGGCTGAGACTACTGAGAAGCTTAGCACTACAATGCTCAATGACCTCGGTAGAGTTTCCGAAAGAGTGGTTATTAAAATGAACTTGGACAAAAGCATAAGTCATGATTAACAGCCATGTAGCACCCGCTTCTATCAAGATCGGAGACTCAACACTCGAAGTTGTGGAAGATTACGTTTACCTCGGACAGACAGTCCAGTTGGATAGATTTAATGTCGAGAAAGAGGTCGACCGTCGAATCCCACTCGGTTAGGCGGCATTCGGGAGGCTGTGCGGTGTCTTCTCGTCCAACATACCACAGTGTCTCAAGACGAAAGTCTTGAGGCACTGTGGTATGTTGGACCAGTATTGCTATGTTGGACCAGTGCGTGATGACATATATGCCATCACGCACTGGGCCGAACGTTTCTGGAGTGGCGATCGCATACCGGAAGACGCAGTGTTTGAAGACCTCCTGCAAGGCTTGCGGGAATCCGATGGATGCGACATGCACAGGACTGTTCATTGTGGCGATACTTGTGGGAGCACTATGTCCAACATTGCACGTCTTTCGACTGAAATAATGATGATGATGACACATTTTTCAATTTTGGTGGAGAAACATTTTCTTCGGTTTTCGTGAAAATTAGGGACTCAGGTCCTTAATTCTCGCGAAAACCGAGAAGAAACTCGTCAATTTTCGTGAAAATTAGGGAACCAGGTCCCTTATTTTCGCAAAAGCTGAAGTTAACGGCTTCGCCACCAAATTTGAAAAAAAAAAAAAATATATATTGACCCAGTTATACCTACTCAAAAAATAAATGATACGGAACGGATTGTTATGCGGTTTTCACCAATAGTTTAGTAGTGAAACGTAATTGCGTTTCACGAGATGTACGAATTTGGGACATAAATTGTTATTCTACACTAAAAAAAATAATTCTGTAGTACGATTGGCTTTCCTCATAAAATCATTAGTGGCAGTGTCCCTCTGAAGGATCCTACAGCAGTTCGTAGTTCACAAGCATGGCTGGCAACCATCTACCTTGATAACGCTTCTTATATTATATTTCCGGAAATAACCTTTAATAGGAGAGTAGAAATGGGTTTTCAGACAATTTTCATCCTCGTTTGTGATAGGCTTACCAGGTGGGATTGCAGTCAAGCACTAGTTTATATAATTAAAAAAAAAAAATAGGCATTTGAAAACATTTTAAGTTTTTCATAGAAGTCTTGTGACTTGTGATCAAAGTTTATGCGCAAACCGTACATGCGTGCAAGGACGGTTGCCTCCAGATCCTATGGTGGCAGGCCAGCAAGGCCGTTTAGCGGGAAACCGTGCGGTATTCCGGCATCATCCGTATGTATGGCCATGACTCTTTGGCATGCATTTTTTCAATGTGACTGAGGCTAGATAATAAAGCGGGATCTTTGATTAGTTCACATATGCCAGAAGTGGTGAAATTGATATTGATTTTTGCCTCACTTTTTTTTTGTTTGAGAAACAAAAATTCAGGTCCGTCTTTGGAGAGTGCTTTTACGAAATTCTTTATCAAACCAACATAGGTGTCTGGAGAATTTGGTAGCTTCATTGACACTGTCATATTAGCATATTATTTCCCATAAAGTTTCGAATTTTTGAAAAACCTTTCACTGTTGTTGTACAGTTACAGACGTCAGCGTGATTTTTAGGTTTACACCCGTACCTTCTAGTGGACTAATGGAGTGGACCTAATGCCCACTGCATTAGTTCACCAAAAGGCACCTTGGTTTTTTAAATATTACCCTTGTGCCAACTCGTCAAATATTTATTAAATTTATATACATTTTAAACAACATATATGATGACCCACAATGATTAGTGCTAGACTTTTAATTTCAATCTTAATTTAAAATTAGTAACGAGAATTTGAAAGAACTGTTAACTGTAACAAAAATATAAAATAGTTTTTATAGACTTGGAAGGGATAATGCATAAGACGACATCTATTGGCAATATCACAACCAACATAGAACGCAAAGTTCATTTTTGTCAGTGTTATTTCAGTCATATATCAGAGATGGCGTTGTATAGGCATTTAATCCTTTTTGTTATTTTTGCGAGAAAGAGTTTTTTTAAATTACTTAATGCTGAAAAAAAAATATATCGAAATTAGTCAATTAGTAGTTGAATCTTTCTCAAGATATCAATAAAGCCATTCTTTATAAAAAAAGGATGAACACATAGATTTTCTATTTTATCGTGTAGGTATTTGTTTGATGTTTTAAAAGTCATTTTGCTATTCAAGCCCAGGTGTGGGACAGTATAGGCTATACACAAGGGCATCGCCAGTCGATGATCAAGGGGGGGGGGGGGGAAGTATACTCGTAGAGAATAATAATAAAAGTTATTTTTGTGTAATAATAAAAGGTTTTTTTGCACTATATAACTCTTAATTGATAGCCTTATTTCTACGGTAACATATAAGATGGGCATTATAATGTGGGAGACTGGTACTAAACTAGGCTCAAGGCCTGTATTTTAGGTCACCATGGCAAAAGTATGAATTGTTGTTACAGTCGAGAGCTTTTGAAGCTGTAAAGCAAGTGAAAACTTCAACATTTAATTGCTAAACTTGGTGGAATACCCACTAAAATGTACAAAGGGACTGTAGTCACCGCTTAATCTAGCACTGAAAGTCCTTCCTTAGTTCCGACCAGTGGAACGTCAAAGCCATCAAAACCAAAGTGGCCCCCTTGACGGCGCGTTTTACTTTTTCAAATATTCCTTTTAATTACTTAATCGAGTTTTAATAAATGACAAGTTTACAAGTGGTTAACAAATGTTACGAATGTGGCAGATGAAATAAAAAAAAAGACTAATTTGTTTTGCCCCGCTTTAACGACGACTTTGGCTATACATAATAATCTTAACTGCTAGGTACAGCAGTTTAGGAAGAATATATTTATTTTATTTATTTAGACTTCATGCACATAAAGGTACAGAGGCGGACTTAATGCCTTAGGCATTTTATACCAGTCAACCTTTGGGTGATGCAGAGAAAAGAATGGTGGCAGGTACAATAAAAGAGAGGAGAAAGAAAAAAAAAATAATTTAAAAAGATATACAAATGAATTGTAGATAAAGTAAAATTATATAATATATTAACAATTTAATAAACTATAAATATATATACATATAAATATACATATCCAAGAAATTACTTCAAATCGGCTAACAGAGATATATTAGCGCAGAATAGTGTAAGCTTTACTTATAATATGTTTGTATGGTGGAAATTGACTCAAACTAGATGATATAAAAGGAGTACCTAACTGTCTGAATGATTATCAAAGCACAGCTGATATTTCTGATATTAGATACGTGAAATTTTGCATAGTTTTCCAAGATGTTTTTGGAAATTTAACTTTCAAGGGAAAAGGGGGAATTCGTTTGTATGTAAAATCTCATTTTGAGTGCCAATATATTTCAAACCTAAATAATTAAAGGTAGACATCACTCTTAATAGGACAATTTTGCAGGTATAAAAATTCTTGGGTTATTAATTCTTCCATTAATAAAACACTCTTACGTGGGGAGAAAGTGCCAGGACTACGGAGACAACAGAGGCTTATTCAACCTCAACCTCAAGTGGTATACATTTTATAAGTATAATAGTACCATCGTGAGCTTCGACTCAACTCTTCCTGACTACCTACCTTTTACCTGACATTGACATCCGCCCTTGGGCGGAACGGGAGAAGGTGTCAGACTTTTACTGACTTATACCCACTCCTGTTCCTTCTTTGCCACAAACCGTGGACTGGGGCCACGGCTTGTGGGCTTCGACCCTCCTGGGTCCCTACGGTTTGCTTCTCTAAGGTACGGTTAACATCTCCTTGAGGCACGCGTGGAACACTTCGCGCCGTCGACAGCTTGGGCTCGGTCCGGACAGTTACCGGATGGTCGGACGGCGAGCCCGCGCCTGTGGTGGCCGAAAATCGGGATCGGGATCCCGGTGTTTCATCTCCATGCGCAAATCCTGCATGCGTGCAAGGATGGTTGCCTCCAGATCCTATGGTGGCAGGCCAGCAAGGCCGTTTCGCGGGAAACCGTGCGGTATTCCGGCACCATCCGTATGGCCATGACTCTTTGCCATGCGTTCAGCCTAGCCGCCTGCCCCATAAAGGACCATAGACCGAACGATGCCTGCGTAGAGCCTCCGGCAGGAGGCGTCTGGAACTTAGGGGAGGTTGAGCAGGAGCCGCTTGAGGGCAGCCCCAGTCCCATCCAGTTTGGGAGCCAGACGTTGGTAGTGCTCCTCGAAATTCCGCCGGCTGTCAAGGAAGAGTCCCAGGTAGTTTATCGCCGACATGAATCTTCGGAAGTACTGACACAATTTCGAAAAAATCTATCACTGAAAAAGATTCACTATTGCTAGTTTCATAGGCTATATTTTACTGTGTTTTCTAGTAGAAGAGGCAACGGGAGCGAAGACAGGCGAATAAGCTAGTTATTAAATATTGATGTCGCATGATCGTATGTCATTAATTCTTCTCTTTTTCTTTTCTCGTGTCGATTCGATTCAATTTTTTACCGACCAATGAGTGGACCCCTAGCCAAGTTACAATCGTTTCGTTTATTGTGAACGCTTGAAGTTGACCCCGCCCCAATTCCTTTGTTCTGACGTCATCTCAACGCTCAATCACGTGGTCAGAATGTGCCAACTCTAAGCGTTCACGCTAAACGAAACGATTGTAACTGGGCTAGAGGGGCTGGATAGCTCTGCTGTTGGCTTCATTTAAGTCCTGGAAGGTGCAGACGGTTTAGCATGCTGAGCAGGAAAAGAGGATATTAATTTAAAAAAAAACACTGAGCTTGCACTTGTTTCTTTTGAATTCTACTCATTGTGTGGAGTTTATAACCGGCTACGAATAAAATCCGGGATGGTAGCGATTTTTTTTCTCTCTCGCTCATGCTATGCGCACATTCACAATAGCTTGTTGGGTACAAAGACTCGTAATGAATTTAATCATTATGTATGCAGGATTTTTCGGATGTGGCCTGTGGTGACCCGTCTAGCATTAAGATTTTTATTATCGTATGACATTATATGGTACGGGTGTGGGTTTCTGAGCAAGCATACGCAGGGTTAATATGTAGTTGACGCCTGAAAAGGTGCGTGTTGCTGAAGGAGCAGTGGAAATCTATATATATGTAAGCGAAATACCATTTACTGATTAATCACGAAATCTCAGAAAATATCACATCTACAAACTTCCTTAAAGGGTGTAGACATCCGCTAAGAACGGATTTTACGAAACTACATAAGTAGAGGGGTAAAACGGGGGTTGGAAGTTTGTATGGAAAAACCGACTTTCACGCAAGCGAAGCTGCTGGCGGAAGCTAGTACGTAATATTTGAAAAGATATCTCACCACCTCAAGGGACCTCACCATGACTTGTGAAAATGTCAATCGTGCGAGCGAGAAACTGGCATGTAACATAGAGTAGCTCTATCCAGTTACTCCCACAGGGGCCCTGTATCAAAATTACCACAAACAAAACAAATGGTGCTTCTTTATTAATGCTTGGTTTACCCTATGAGACGCTTGTGGATAATATGTTCCGAATTTTTTTCTACGACGGGCCCCTGTAGGGTGAGGGCTTCGTATAATTGATACAGCAGATACGGCGGTAGCTACGGCTCTGGCTACATCCCTTTAACAATTCAGTTTATCTCCTAAAATGAATCGCGGTAAGAGTTCGTGGCCTACCACGAGGCTTGTTATGGAGCTCTGTAACCATAACCGAAATTACCGGATACCCTAAATAAAAAGATATCAGTGTGCGAAACCGATAACCGTTTCGGATAGTTTCGGATAAAGGCCGAGTCGAAATGACAGACTAAGACTCGTTATTGTTTGATTTGTCCAGTTCAAAAAATGATATAGGTAATAATCTAGTCTAGAAATACAAGTCTACTTTAATATTAAAATTCTAATATCTGCAACCGAAATTATCCAAAGCGGATAATCCGAAACAAGTTCACTGTAACCGTAACTAGTCGAAATTGGTATAATGTTATTCCTATATTCGTTTCCCGAACTTCACATCTCTGAATGAGATATTTACGAGCCTCGTGGTCAGGACTTTCAGATTTATAAAAAGGCCAAAGGAGATAGAAAAAATTTAGTTCAGGTGATTTCGGTACTTAGGAATTATATATTCATGCAAATTAGAGAAGTCGACCTTAGGGGGTATGTAGACATACCCCCTAAGGACGTAATATTGTTTAAAAAAAACTACTCGATAGTTAAAAAATAGTAATTTTAAAAATACCGTTGTTTCAAGTATTAAAAAGAAAACGTGCTTTACGCACTTGGGTCTTTTGGCGGACGGGAGAAGTTATTGGAGGATTTCCAACCAGTTTTTTTTTCCTAAAAAAAACCGTTTTACAAACAAAATAATATCTACTTAAGAACCTGATATTTGTTGTCAGTACTGTAATAAGATATTCAGATGCATAAAGATTTTACATACAATAATCATCGCCTGTCATAGTCTATCACGTCACACGCAACGTGACGTGTATTTGCTGTTATATCGTTTATCTGTTACGGTGTATACATGTCACGTCACTTTCCGAACGTGAAGCTTTCAGGTATTAATGAGGTGTGGCCCAAAAGCGGGTGGTCTGCGTTTGACGCGCATCTTACCACTCTTGAAACCTAATGAGCCTCTTACCTCGTTACATCGTCACGAGAAAAAACCACATTTTTTTTTGAGTTCGTTTAGAGTAAAGGTGAATGCTTCAGTGTAGCCGAAAAATTCAAATTTTGTCAAATTCTTTTTTTACAATTTGCTCCTCAGCATCGGATAGTGTGGTAACAAAAGTTATATTTGCAGTAATGACATGTATTTTTTTACACAACTACTTGGTCCTTAAATCTAACATCATAATTTAGAGACAAGGTTAAACGCATTTTTTATTTATTTTTAAATTAAAATAGCACATTTTAGCTCTTCTCTAAGTTAGAAAGATATGTTAATGGTTATAATAAATATGGTTGTGTAAATACAATATATCACTACCGCAAATAAATTTATTATTAAGGGTGTTTTTGATATCGTGTGGATTACATCACGCATGCGGAATTGTTCCGCATATCATGCCCCGGATCCCGCGTGCGTATTCCACGCATTACAATAAACAATAAATACTTGTATGAAAAGGACATTTGTGGCGGCTACGCGTGCGGAGCAATCCCGCATGTGTGATAAAACCCTCACGATATTAAAAACACGGTAAATTACTATCCGATGCTGAACTCCGAATTGCAAACGAATTTTTAACGGGAGCCGTCACTTGAGATTGGTCATATCTTTGCTGTCAGTGGTTTAATTCAATTTCTATTTTTATTTTTTTGTTTCCAATACTTTTCTACATTGTGCTCACATAATAGAAGCGACAAGAAATATGTAACCAAGATTAATGCAACACATAATAATATTATTTGTTGCATTAACTTATTAATATCCACCAATCCGCACTGGACCCGCGTGGTGGATTACGGCCCATTCCCTCTCCTAGAGAGAGCAGTGGGAACATTAATAGGCTGATGATGATGATGATGACACCTTTTAAAAATCATATTATGATTTTTAAAAGTGTGTCCATGGAGTTTCTTGCACGTTCTTCTCCATGGAGATCTACGCTTTGGAACGTGCAATTTAGCTTCACTTTTTTGACTGACCGACATTTTAACTAGGTATTCAGAAGTGCTTGTAAATGGTTTGAGTTTGAGTTTACGTTGTTGAGTTAAAAAAGTACGATAGTAAATTTAAATGCAAGCTGTCCATGAAGCTAGTTCTACATGGTTACCAGTAAATGTTAATTGTGCTTACAGCTAAGGAGTGGAATTCTACGGCTGAATTTGTGTTCCCTGATAGCTACAACCTGAGAGCTTCTAAGTCATGGTTGAATAACTTAGTTATAGGCAAGCGTGCTCCATTGTCGCCCACCTCGTCGTTTACCATCGGGTGAGAGAGTGGTCAAGAACGAGGCAATCATTTAGCTTCTTATAAAAATGAATAGCTGTTCGTTAGTCTCGCTAAAACTCGCGAACGGCTGGTCCGTTTTGGCCAATTTTGGTTTTGAAGTATTTGTGATACTCCAGAATGGGTTTAGACGGTGAGAAAATATGGAAAAAATCACGGAAAGAAAATCCTTTATCACAATATTAATAGTCTATTAGGCAGTACGAAGTTTGCCGGGTCAACTAGTAAAAAAAAAATTGTTATTGGATGAATGCAATAGTGATTTTTTTTGTTACAACTGACAAAAAATAGGTAATTCATTTCTGAGTCTGATTTTATTTTCAATTCCAGATTTTGGAGAAAAACAATAAAAAAAAATTAAAACTTAATTCAATATCGAAGTCATCAATTTAACTGAGGATTATGAAATTATGTTCTTTGCCTGAAATTAAATACTGTTTCAAAGATTAAATTGTGAATGTCATGAACATGCTACGCCAAAGTCACAAATGAGATAAATAGACAATATCTATAAAAATATTAATATAAACTGTTTTACAAACTCTTCATTTCTGTTCTTCTAAGCGAATTTGTTTTATTAGGTTCTGCTGATAATGCTCATTCCTAGAAAATACTTACACTGTCCATTTCGAGATCCGAAATTTGTACCGGCTGCAAAACCAGATCTAGCGTTGATAAAAAATATGTTTGACTAGCCTCAATTAGTGGACACAGTATCTCAAATAAAAAAGTCGTATTGCTAGTGATGGCATATGCCTCTGAAACGTGGTTGTTCACAATAGCCGTCATCAGAAGGTTTAAAGTCACTCAAAGGGCATTGGAGAGGGCTATGCTCAGAGTTTCCTTGCGTGAACGGATCATAAATGAAGATATCCGCAGGAGAACCAAGGTTATGGACGTAGCTCGAAGAATCGCCCAACTTAAGTGGCTAGCTCGAAGTACGGATGGTCGATAGGGTTGAAAGGTTCTGGAATGGCGACCATGTATCGGAAGACTTCACACAAGGTTTATGCCTTATGAGAAGTCTCCGATCACGAGACGAATTCTACGACGATTCTACGTGAGTGTCACGGGAATTCTATGGATGCGACATGCATAAGACGCGTCATTGTGGCGACGCTTGCGGGAGACCTAAGTCCAGCTATAAACGTCTTTCAACTGAAATAATGTGAAAGTCAACAATTGACCCAAGGGATATATATTTCTGGGACAAAAAACTTAGCATGGTCTACTCGTGTGCCAAGTTTCTTTCAAATCCGATTAGCTGTTAAGACGTGAAAAGGTAACAGATAAATCAGAGTTACTTTCGCATTTAAAATGTATATTGATTTTATTATGATATTCATTTGACACCTTTACCTCCACCTCCAATTTCGGTCGATTCCGCCAAACCAAAATTAAAAGCTCCGGTAACGAATTCAGTTTCAATGTAACCGTGATGCAACCGTTTCCTTTACAACCTTACTACTCGTATCTACCACTGATTTGTTGCTATACTTGCTATTAAGTTAGTGTAAAACGTACAGCGTTTATCTGGCTACGTATTACACGCCGCGCGGTGTTGGCCGCTGAACATTTTAGGTAAAATGTTGCAATGCTCCGACTTGTCACGTCGGTAGTGTCAAATAAAATAATAGATTATCGAGCAGAGGTTCGTGCATGGAATAACAAACCGCTAATAGCTAAAAGCGTTTCCGTCTAACAAAAGTAATTTAACAAAAGATAAGCGTTTACATCTTCTGTATATTTATAAGGCAAAGTCGGACTCACTCACTGACTCATCAGCGCCTAGTCCAAACATTTGGACATCTCATCGTCATCCTCATCATTTCAGCGGTAAGACGTCGACGTTCGACGTGTTGCCACAACGAACGATGCTGTGCGTTTCGAGTGACTAGGCTCTTAATAAACTAAATAGTGCGCTTCACTATCAACGATTGTATCACTGTTTACCATCAGGTGAGATCGCAGTCAAGCACTAGTCGGCGCGCACTGTTCCCGCGTGCCTAAAGCAGTTGTCAGCAAACTGTACTGGCCCAGCAGGGTCGAAGCCTACTCTGGGGTTCTGGGGAGGTATGAAAGTGCATACCAGGGCCCTAGAACAAAGGCAAAGAAGAAACAGGGTAGGTTTTTAGTCAGTAAGAGTCTGACACTATCTCCCGATCTGCCCAAGGGCGGGAGATGTAGTTTATATTTATTAAAAAAAGAAACAAATATTTTTATAACCAGCAGGTAGGTGTTCCGGTTCAGGGTGTCTGGCGTATGTGTTTACAATTGAGTGCACTTACAATACAGGAGTAATTTCTAGTGCGGGGAAAAGTTAAAAAAAAAATTAAACGCCTATCCAATGCAGGCGCAACAGACAGTTTGTAGAACACTATACAGAGCTGTACCTAAATAAAAAAAAAAGAAGGCAATGTAACACACAATAAAAGAATTTGCCGTTCACAATGTCGCAAATCGCAATGTATCATGCAATGCTATGATGCAATGTAACAGAATCTCCATGATATGGACGTATTGCGCGCACGAATCGTGCACACTACGCGCACGAACAGTACCTCTACCATGAGTTTTAAGCAATAGTATTCGTCGCTACTCGATATCGACGCCGTAAATATTTTGTATGGCAAATTTTGCAGCGCCTCTAGCGGTCACTTGCAGAACCAAAATTTGCCATACAAAATATTTACGGCGTCGATATCGAATAGCGACGAATACTATTGCTTAAAACTCATGGTAGAGGTACAGAGCATTTCAACTCGCACGCCGCCATTCGCCATTTGTCCATTACCGCTATTGTGGATGGGTTGTATGTAGGTATCAGGAAATTGAGGCGAGTAGGCACATAAATCATAAATGTAATTTATTTTGCAAACAGGTTTTAAAATAACACTTTTACACGTCAATTTTTTTCGTCAGTAAACTAGATCAGGCCGGTGTTTCCTAGCTGACCAAGTACCCTGAGAAGAAACACCGAAATAAACTCAGGGGTCACATGTTCGGTTAGCGTTCGCATTGCGTCCACACTTATGAAATTCTCCTCTCATGACCCATTGCATGTTACGTTATAGGAGGTTGAAATCGCTTTTATAAAAAATAGGAAAATATGCGTGTTCAAAAGTAAAGTATAAATTCTCTATCGACGAATGAATGCGAAGCAAGGAAAGGGCGAGTCCATTTTTATGTATCCAATGCAGCGCTTTTCAACGCGATTTAAAATTTTGCAGTAAAATCATCTTGCATAGGCACGTTTTGGTTAAATGTTATGTACCTATAGACCGCGATATGGCATATTAATATCGACCTTTGCTTTATCACGGTTTTTGGATTAAGTGTGTATTCTATCCAGGTTTTTTTTTATACCTATAGATATTTGTTCTGTTTGAGTGATATTTGCTATTGATTTGAGTTACTCACATAAGCATATTTTGTAATTATATGTTTTCGTGTAACAATAAAAATAAAAATGAAAAAAAAAAGGTCCCGATGCAAAAAAGCTACAAAAAGTAAAAAAAGTGCTAATAAATTACTCTTTCAGCCTTTTGACTTCATTAAACGAACCTATAAATATTTTTCATTACTCATACTCTGAAAGTAGGTCTGAAGTTGCCTAAGAAGCGGGTTGAAAATAATACTTTTCATCCCTAGGGAAAATCACTTTCAACTGACAGCTGTCAAATAATTAAAAAAATACTAGTTTTATTTTCACATATCTATTGAACCAAAGAGAATATATGTATTTAACCATTTCGTAATTTTTTATACAGCCACTTAAATACAGTGCTATGTACAATTGAAATAACATAAAGATAAGTACATATTTTTTTAAATGACTTAATTATAATTTACTTTCAATTCTTTCTTTAAAACTAAAATGGATTTGAGAAAAATATTTACCATTTTTTCACTAATAAAAATGAAAAATGCTGGCTGAATAGCCGGTTGACCACACAAAAAAAAACAAAATGGCGGGAAAACGGCGATCCGATCTTTATCGGCTTTTTCGAGTTGTAGAATTTTATTTATACTTTAAAATCTCTGCTGTAAGAGATTTTGTAATTACACAATAAGTTTATCAGATTCAGTTAAGGATGGGGAAAGCAGTAGTCGGAAACCTTTTACGGCCTAAATCAAAAGAAACATACTTTTATTTTCCTTTTATTCGTAATGAAAAGCACAGTGTTTACCTCGGGTTAAAGACTTATTTAGCCCCTCGAATATTAGCGGCCTCGCTCCGCTCGGACGCCAAACTTCTTCTCGGGACTAAATAAGTTACTTTCACCCCTAGGGTAACAATGTACTATTAAAGACGAGCGTCACTGTCGGAGGACCGCAATGTGCAGATGTTTATTTAACTTTAACGAATAGACAATACGTAATAGTTTAAAATGTACGTATTTTCTTAGTTTTTTTTGTATATCAAGCTATTAGCCTGCCTAAATTCTTTACTTAGCTAGTAAGCATTCTAAAGATCCATCAGCCACCTCCCAGTTCTAGCAGCAGATCCTTGTCATCATGAGAAATGTATAGAACTGATCAAGATGAATCTAATGAGAGAGAGTTGATATGTTTACTAATAGGCAATCCTATCATCAGACCAGCTCAATGGCACCAGCTTGTACCACAGAATAAGAAATAGTACTGCTTGTACATGAGTATTTTAAATATCACGTCACACATATGTTTAAAATAAAGTAAATACCCATTGAGTTTTTAAAAAGCCTACCGCAGTTAACAAACGAGCTGATGACCTTGAACACCAGCACATATCTTCATAAAATGTAGCTAAAAACCATCTCGATTACGTCAGCTTTCAAACAAAAAAAACCGCATCAAAATCGGGCCATTCGTGTAGGAGCTACGATGCCACGGACAGAGACACAGACGTGCAGACAGACACGTCAAACTTATAACACCCCCATTTTCCATCGGGGGTTAAATATATAATAATCTAGAAAACAATACCTACTGAACTCATACTTGTAATGTATTGTTGTCTGTTATTTTTTCCTTGTGTGTAGACATAGTATAAATATATATTTTTTTAAAACGCCTATTCTTTCCCACTGCTGAGCAAAGGCTATCTCCAAACCCGTAAAAAATTATGTAATATATAAAAAAATAACAAAAACAAGAGTCAGTTTTGTTTAACGCCAGGTTCTACTCATTTTGAACTTTATTTATTTATTTTATTTTATTTTATCAAAATTGACTATTATGACCAACCGCCGGGTAAAAATCAAAACATGATATAAATTAGTTAGCTCGATAAAAAAAAATCGCGAATCTGAGCCTAACTTACGATTTCAAACGTGTATGACTACGAAATTAAGTCACGGAAATATTTTAAAGTTACAAAAAATAATAAAGCTTGTTTTTTAGAAGGGCCTCGTAAAAAAAAAAACTGAAATAGTTTTTGTCATTATTTTTATAAAAATAAAACCGCTGTTACGGGGCCGCGAAGTCCACATAGACCCAGGCGGAGTTCATACAAAATCTCTGTGACTACAACCGGGCCTTAATACAACGCATATCTCAGACTTACACATTCGTCATAAATAACTCCATATCACGGATTTTCATGCGGTGACCTCATGAAAAATCCGTTCAGCGGTTTTTTAATTTATCGCGAACAGACAGTTAGACGCGGGGCGCCTTTGTTTTATAATATCAAAGGGTTTGGCCGGTACCTACGACGTTTCTCTACAAATTAAGTTGGTATAAAAAGTTTGAGGGTAGCTTATACTTTTTTTAGGAAGTATTTAGGTACGTATGTGCAATTTTTCTGGGACATCGATTACGCTTGGTAAAGCTACAAACAAAGAGTGTGCGGCGGCCACGCTTGGACGACCGTTTTGCCGTGCGAACCAATTTAAACGTTATCCTCGGATTGGACATGCAGTGCCGGACCGCTCGCTTCTGTTTTTTTTTCATCTGGTATAGTCACTGATGCGTTTTGCTTACGGCTTGGTTAGCACCAAGTATTTGACGCAATCTGATTCTTTTTCACATTAGGTACCAGAGTATTCACAGGATTAAAAACTGCAATTATCGACATCATTTCAAGGATCTGCAGTGCTACCAGAATCTCTTAACGCGATCCATTTTACGACTAAGACGGCTATATAGGATGCTCCATCCCTTTTTCTCGTTCGCACGACTGATCTCGCGCGCCGCGGCAGAGGAAACGGCTATTTATTTCAAAACTCACGAAACGGTAGATTCACCGCTGCCGTCGCGCGATTTTCGGTCGATAGGGCACGGTCGACGCTAACCGGCCGCAGAGCGTGCGGGCGTGCGTGCGGCAAACCGCTGAGGCAGCGGCGGGCGACCGCAGCGCCGGCGAGCGGCAGCCGCGAACAACCGTACCCGCCGCGGCCGTAAACCGCGTCGTGAAAATTGCTTTAATTTTTTTACATATATATTTATATTCTAAAGAAGCTGCGGGCCCGCAACTATGGCTGTCGCGGGAAAAAACCGCTTCGTGAGTTCTCTCCCTAACACGTCATTGTAAGACGTCTGGAAATCTTATTCAGATGCATCGGATAATGTTATTTAAAATACAAAGATTAACATGATACTTTAGTAAAAAAAACTTTACAAAGCATGGCGGAATAACCATTCGTGTTGTCCATCTTTATACAGTAAAACCAGAAAGCGAACAACTCATTCATACACTGCTCGGTGGTGCGGACCACTGACATGCGACAAAACCATCATTTGACGATGCAGTACGCAAAATAATGAATGAGAACGTGAACAAAATACACACTCTACGTAAATACTATTGTAGCGACATCTATGTCGTCATAAAGGAACTATCCTACATCGCGTAATTAAAGTTCTCCGTACGATTTGAATACATACCATCGCCCGAAATTATCTGCTGAGCCTACCAGACATACACCTGTCTGGTCGGAGGATCCTCCATTTTCAACAGAGGTATGTAGGACTTTACTCTCTGTTCCACATACCTCCAAACTGGGGACCCTGATGTGATCGTAACGTGACCCCACACTATAATGTTATTAAAATAGTATTTCCTTTTTAGTGATTTGCTGTGTTTACGCAAATTGCGCAAACCATATTAAATTTGTAGTTTCAGTAGATTACGTTTTATTTCTGTAAGCTATAAATACTCAGGAACTGATTACAATTGCGGTCGGGCACAGCGTCATACGGCAGGCAAAATAGTCAAATAATAATAATATTCCACAATTATCACAAAACGCCATCTAGTCCCAAGCTAAGCAGATCTTGTGTTATGGGTACTAGACACTAGGTAATATCACAGATTTAAACATAGATAGATTTTACTGGCCTGTTGGTTTAGTGGTTAATGGCCCTGACTGCTATGCTGGATGTCGTGGGATCGATTCCCACCCAGGACAAATATTTGTGTGATGAGCACGATCATTTGTTTTGTGTCTGGGTGTATTTTATCTATGTATGTATTTAGAAATATATAAGGTGACTGGTGTGTACGATACTTAAACACGTGATTGTAGTCATGATAACGAACAACTTTTACTTTGGGATCAAACCAGAAATCGCGACAGAATGGGTCCCGACTGCCAGTATTTAAAATATTATATAGTTAAGTGCAATCGGGTACAACGAATTTCTTGTTTTAGGGCTTTTTCATGAATGCTCAGAAAAGCAGTCGGGTTTTTAGTTTTTTAAATTACCGTTTTTTTTTAAGTAAAGAATCTATGTACAAAATTTCATAACTGTATAATGAAAAATCACAAAGTTATAAGCATGTTGTGTTCTTACAAACACATGGTCACAGGGCCATCCGAGTGACTGAGGGGTGGTTTTACTCCTGCACCCAGCTATGTGCTAGCGCCTAATGCCTGCAATGGACTGCCTTGACCTGTTTTGTACTTAGTATCGGTTGTGTCCAAACTGTGGTGTTTTTTTAAATATTTTTGGGAAAAAAATATAAAATGGTGTAAAAATTATTGGAATCGATTCAGTTACTGATTCTAAACAAACTATATTCAGGTTTCGCATAATTATACTAAAAATAATGTTGTATAGGTATTCCACTTAGGCCTACGTGGGCACTTAAAAAACCACAGAAACTAGTGCACGGTTCCAACTGGTCTTTCGTATAGAAAACAACCGGAAAAAAATCTATGTGTACGGTTTAAAATAAAATATACTTCCATATTAAAAAACCAAATGATTTTACAATATTTTCATTTCGCAATATTAATAGATATCGTGTGTTTGTTTCGTTTTAAAATCATCAACCGTTACTGTGAGTACCGTCAAGTATTTGTATGAGTGCACATGTTTTTATTGCGAATACAGGAGTTTATCTAAAGGGTCTTTCAACAAGGACGGGTTGATGTTGAAATTAAATAAAACAAGCTGTATGTGAGATATTAAAGATTTTTTTTTTTATTTAAAAGGCCCATTTATGCCATTATTTATAAAATATGTCATTGGTCCGTACTTCTTCAAAAACGATGATGGCGAGGCCATTGCTGTCAACGGCGAGTGCTACAGATCAATGATTAAAAATTTTTTTTGGCTTGAATTTTAGCGATATGGACGTGGACAACATGTGGTTCCAACAAGGCAGCGCTACGTGCCACACAGCAAGCGACACAATGAATATTCTGCATGAACGGTTCGAGGGTAGGGTTATCTTTTGCAGAGGTGACGTGAATTGGCCACCAAGATCGTGCGATTTGACCCCGCTAGACTTTTTCTTGTGGGGTTTTCTCAAGTCGCAGGTATATGCCAATAATCCGCAATCAACCGATGCCCTAAAAGTCAACATAACGCAGGCCATCGCTCAGATTCAGCCGAATCTATGCAGTAGAGTAATTGATAATTAGACCTCTCGGATCCGTGCCACCGTTTGAAGCCGAGGTGGACATTTAAACGATGTCATATTTCATAAATAATGGCATAAATGGGCCTTTCAAATAAAAAGATAATTTCTTTAATATCTCACATGCAGCTTGTTTTATTTAATTTCAATATCGACCCGTCCTTGTTGAAAGACCCTTTATATATATAAGTGGAGCCAAGGGTCGCTTTCGGAAAAGAAGGCTCGGCCCCGGTATGACAGGCAACTAAAGAACGGGGTAGGTTTTTAGTCAGTAAGACTGACACTATTTCCCGCACCGCCATTTTTTTTCTTTTTATGGTAGGTAAAATCATCCAATGACAGATACCGCCCTTGGGTGGGGCGGGAAATAGTGTCAGACTCTTACTGACTAAAAACCTACCCTATTCCATTCATTGCCTTCGTCCCAGGGCCCCGGGTGACATTTTCACATAACCTTTGGCCCCAGTAGGCTTCGGCCCTGTTGGGGCCCTACAGTTTGCTGACAACTCCTCAAGGCGCGCGGGAACAGTGCACGCCGTAAACGACTTGAGCTCGGACCGGTGTGTTACCGGACGGACGGACAGCGAGCTATTCATTGCCCGCCGTCCGCGAGCCCGCGCCTACGGGCCCCGCTTAAGGGCGGGATTGGTCATTGGATGATTTTACCAATCATGAAAAACCCTAATGGAATAAACCGCCTTTTCACGGGCGAAGCCGCTGGCAGAAGCTAAGGACTTATGAACATAGGTATGTCGAGCACAGGCTATTAATTTATCTTTCCCTTTGTCACCAGATCACGAGGCTTTAGTTCGGCGAATTGAACTGAACTATACTGCGTCACTATTAAACTGGAACTACGTTAAACCGACGCACACGTGTAACACGCATGATTTGTACAAGTACGTAAAACGACGTCGTGTGGGGTCGCGTGGCGTGGATCAAGTGTAGCTCTACAAGTTTAGTTTCCATGTAAAATGTATGGAGACCTACGCGCTTAGCGTGTGTGGCACACGTGTGCGCAGTGTAGTTCTAGAATTAATGTTGTTAGTATCTAATTGTACAAGCTAGCGGTTCAAAGCGAAACCAGAGACCATACCACATGCTCTTAACTTGATCCGTTTGATGCCCTAAACTGAATTGTTAAAGAGATAGAGCTATATAACAAGAAAGAAGGATACAAAGAAAAAATACCGGGCAAGTGCGAGTCTTACTTGCGCTCCGAGGATTCCGTAAAAACTTAACCATGAAAATAGTTGAATTCCCGAATTGAGTTACGAAGTTTTTTTGGTGACGTAACTAGAGATTTTTGAGTGAATAGGTAAGGTACTTGTTGTACGTTCTTGTGCTATGAAATGCTTCATGCGAAATTTCAGAATTCTAGGTCAACGGGAAGTAGCCTATGAATTTTGATTCCCTTGACAGTGTCGAAATATAGTTACGTTTTTTGCAATATAAACAGCCGTAACTGTTTCATTGCTAATTTAGAAGTTTGATTTTTTCACAGCAATAGATCACCGACCTGATTATATGGTTATAATTTCAACTCGATACCTCTACGCGTTCCCGAGATATAGGGCCTTGACAGACAGACAGACAAACGGACAACAAAGTGGTCCTATAAGGGTTTCATTATAACCCTAAAAAACAAAGAAAGAAAGAAAAAAGAAAACACGTTTATTTAGCACACGTACATAAAACTCAAATTCAAAATCATTTGTTTCAAATAGACTAAAAATAAGATTGTTTCTACAATATAAAGCTGACCGGTCTACATTGTCTTCTCATATCTATTATTATTTTCATATGGAAATATTAAAATATGAAACCCGGTACAATGACAACATGGACAATGTAGCCCGGTCAGCATTGTACCCAAAAGCGTGCCTTCAACGTGGTCTTTAACCTTGTAATACGCTTTCTTGGCAAGGACACATACATAATAATGTCAACAAGTACATAGAAACTTAAATAAAAAAAAAACATTATTGTGTGTCTTAAGTCTTACGGCTACGCATAAAGTTCCAGCACAGCACAATGTCAGACTACTACGTAGCAGTTGCTTGACGCTGGTTTTCAACTGAACCTTACTTTGAGTACACGGATGTAAATTAGTTTAGTTAGGTATGAGGTAAATAAAATGTATTTAATTAAGTATGAATTAGTGTGTATAGCCCTACTATGACCTCTCGATCTTTCTCCACGTCACGTTATGGTAGGGCACCAAGTGTCTTAATAACTTTTCACTAGTTTCAACTTCAGCTCTTGAAAAGTAGAAGTTATTTCAAAAATGAACTCTGCATTCTGCGACCTTCTCTCTCGATCAGTGTTGAAATAAAATGTTAGAACAAATTACAAACTATCGTTATTTCGGGCGCTCACAATGGACGTAACATAAAGAAACAAAGTGAATTTCTTTTGTATTAAGGTTTTTCTTTTAGGATAAGGTCTCCTTGTAATCGCCATAAACCAACAGACCTTTGTTACTTGATGTTCAGAGCGCAGGTGGCGTTCTGTTGTAAATTACCTATTCACTCAAAAATAAGTCACTCTACCTAAATTACTGTTGTTTATATGTAACACATAAATTTTCACATCATTTGTAAGGGAAACGTTTCGTAGATTTTAAAGTGCAGTTAAAGGGTAAAATTGTAGTGACTCACGGAAACATAATTAGCCGCCGAAACTGAAACCGTAACCAAATATTCGGCTCTTTTCCAGTTTCGGCGAAACTGACGTGGTAACAGAAAAACCGGCCAAGTGTAAGTGGCCTACCGTCCGTAACAAAAATCGGCAAAAAATCACGATTGCTGAATGGGAGCTGCACTTAAATATTTATCTATTTTATTCTGTTTTTAATATTTGTTGTTATAGCGTCAATAGAAATACATCATTTGGGAAATTTTCTAATGTCTAGGATCGATACGATCATGGGGCCGCACGATGCAGGTCCTTACCGAACACGGCAAGTTCGGTAAGTTTCTGTTCCGGATTCGTGCAGAGAAGTCACCCGGGTGTCGCCGCTGTGCGATACATCCAGAAGACACGGTGGAGCACACTGTAGAGGTGAGCTCCGCCTGGGCAGAGCATCACCGTGCCCTCGTGAGGGCGATCGGCGGCAGCGATCTCTCTCGCCGGGCCTTGGTTCAGGCCATGGTTCGGAGTGAGGAAGGATGGCAGGCGGTCACTTCCTTCTGCGAAGCAGTAATGCTAGCAGAGGAAAAGGCCGACCGCATCAGGCAGAGGCAACGGGGCGCTCGCCCCAGACGCCGCTGGGATTCCGATCCCGATATCCGGCCACCGCAGGCGCGAGCTTGCGGACGGCGTGCAATGGGTAGCACGTTATCCGATCGTCCGGTAACCGATCGGACCAAGCCCAAGTCGTCGACGGTGCGTACTGTTCCCGCGCGCCTCATGGAGCTGTCAGCAAACCGTAGAGGCCCAGCCTGCTAGCTGCAGGCAGGCAGGGCAAGCCTGCTTGGGTCATGGGTCAGCTTCTAAAAAGAAGGCCCGGCCGCGGCACGAAAGGCAACTAAGGAACGGGGTAGGTTTTTAGTCAGTAAGAGTCTGACACTATTTCCCGCTCCGCCCAAAGGCGGGATCTGTCATTGGATGATTTTACCTAACATAAAAAAAAGCCCGGGTTCTGTCAAAGTGACGTCTGTCACTTAGCTCGTACATTCATTCGTTGTCAAGCTTCCGTACACACCGACACATCTGAAACCAGATTATTTGGGCAAAATTGACTAAAACTGAAACCCGTAATGTCATGTCTAGTGACCTGCTCCAGCTTCGCATGTATGTTACAAATCATTTAAATTCACGGGTTTCGTTTCCTATAAAATGCATGTATTATAAATTTAAACCTTCATGAAACATTCTGTCTATTGGTAAAATCCATCTGTTCCGTGGAGAAACCTCATGAAAATCCGGTCAGTAGTTTTTGAGTATAGTGCAAACTGACAGAATAACAGACGCGATGAGGAACTTTGTTTTATAATAAGTATGTATCATCACTACCACTATCATTTTATATAGTTTAAAACAAAGTCACTTCCCGTTGTCTGTCCCTTTGTATGCTTAGATCTATAAAACTACGCAACGGATTTTGATGAGTTTTTATTAATAGATAGAGTGATTCAAGAGGAAGGTTTATAGAAAAGTTTATAAGTATAATACTCGTACATGCATAATATATTTAATATCACCATTACATCCGTACGAAGCTGGGGCGGGTCACTAGTGTAAGAATAAAATAATCTGAATTAATGTATAATTTGTATACACTATTGTTGGATCACTAATTCAACAATTCAGAAGTGGGATATTAATAGTTGGTCGGTTATACCAGCCAATTATATCCAGGCCCACATACGTAAGTCGGTTGTCGATTTTAGAAAGGGCAAGTCAAGGAAACAAAAGTGCTGTGTGGATAAAGTCAGTAATGTTGAATTAGTGATCCAACACTATATTATTGATCTATCAAATCAATGAAAGCCGATATCCGAAATAAGGACGGTTTTGCCAACATGCTTGTCAACATTACAATATTGGCGAAATTTTCCGTGTACGGAGCCGCGGGCTTAGCTTGTTATTAAATAAAACAAAAGTACTTTGGGGGTAGTGGAACAGGAGAGTAAAGTCCCACATACCTCCAATGAAAAGGGAGGATCCTCTGACCAGATGGGTGTTATGTCTGGTGGGCTATTGCCCGATAGATGATTTCGGGTTTGTTCTTTATGTTCCAATCGCGCCGCGAATCTTACTTGCGCGATGCAGGATTAGTTCATTTGTGACGACATAGATGTCACTACGGTACCTACTTATATTAAAAGTACCACAGCAAGATATTGTAAAAATAATAAACAAAAACATATGTAATAAAACATTCAACAAGCATTCACAAACATATGTTTGAAGTAGGGATGTAACGAAAGTTGTTGTATCGGAACCGAATTAGGAACCGAAGTTTTTAAATTTGGTATTTGAATTGAAACTGGAGATGGAGGCAAAGGCAAAAGTGACTATTAAAAAACACGAACATGTATAAATGAGGAGCACTTACACAATTCCAAATAAAACTACAAGAATAGCATAGCATCAGCCTTACAATGTTCCCACTGATGGGACTCAGGCCTCCTCTCTAGGAGAGGGAATGGACCGTAATCCACCATGCGGGCTCGGTGCGGCTTAATCAATGTCAATGTCTTCGAATTTTTGGTTCTAGGACATGCCGGTTTCCTCATAATTTTTTCCTTTACCGTTTTGAGAGCAGTGGTAATGAAATAAATTACACAAAGTAATGCGCTGGCTGAATTTGAATCAGCGACCGACTACGAGTCGAAAAAAAAAACAGCCAAGTTCAGTACATTTTGACTAGTTAGGCGAACACAAATGTACCTACTGACCAGCAGATTTTTTTTCGCGATTTCAGGTTTGGTCCCATAGTAAAAGTTGTTTGTTATCATGACTATAATGACGTGTTTAAGTATCGTTAACTAATTACCAGTCACCCTATATAAAAAAAAAAAAAAAAAAAAAACAGAAAGCATTTTAGATGAAAAAGAACAATAACAAAATAAAAAATTTATGTTTGGTCTTCCCAAAGATGTGTGTAAAACTTTAGATTTGTATCGACTTCTATGGCGGTACCATAGGGACTAAAAATACAAAATCCTGCATCGCGCAAATACAATTCTCCAAGCGATTTGAACACATATAACAGTCCGAAATCATCTATCGGGCAGTTGCCCAGATCAGACAAAATACCCATTTAGCCGGAGTACCCTCCCTTGTCTACGGAGGTATGCGAAACTTTACACTCTGTTTCAAGATTTTTCATAAATTGCGTTTAGGGTCTTGTCGCATACGTCGGTCTCCCTCACCCCTCGGTGGAGCTTCGTATCTTGGCATGAATCATATTGTCCATTTTCAAGATTTAACTTGATGCGGTGCTTAAAGTAAGTTTGTTTGTAAAGGCTTCTTTTTGATTACGGATTAAGAATATGTCCTTAAGTTTCACGTTGCCGAGAAATATGATGCAATAGGTATATGAGAACTTTACATTCTAATATGTCGACAATATGGCACTGGGACGATGTTAATAAAAAAACTTTACAAAAAAAAAAATATACAATCGACTTCAATGTATAAAAAGAAAGCAATTTATTCGGAAGTCGGTGTTAAACGACGAAGAAACAAAACTGCATATTATAAACAGAGACACAGACATTGAAGTCGCTTGGATTAAAAAAAAAGGTTTTTTTTTTAACACTTTTTGGTTGTGGTATTCCTCGTGCAAGTTCTATAATAAGGTGGGTACCTATAGAATTGAATAATTAAAATTACTTTTAACTGGCATTTAATTCAAAGGCTTGGTTTATTGTGCTATAAAGAGATACTATAGAGCGGACATCAGAAGAAATGTCTTAGAAAAACTGTCATCCTATGTCATCTAGCTTTCAATATTAAACATGCAAATTAAATTTGTAATTTATATGTTTTTACGCTATTTTCTAGAACTATTTGTGAAAATGATTGAATTCTAATTGATTACTGAGTAAATACGAACAATATTTACGAAAATAAACTGAAGTTAGGTCCAGTCGTCCACACTTGACTGAGCGACTTACTACCTAGGTAACAAGTCTCAGATTACGATTTTGTCCTGTCTATTAGTAGTATATATTTAATGTCTTTGGCTTATTGCAATTGTTATACAATATAACAATTCCAATAAGCCAAGCCATGGCTAGGATACAATGTTTTATTACGGAGTTTTTGTGCTTACCTTCCATTATTAGATCAGCTCGTGGTACCTTATAGTTAGAGTGCATCTCATGACGAGAGGTCGGAGTAGGTAGATTGATTTAATGTCGTTGACGTCAAACGTAGAGGATAAAATGGATATGCCTCCAAAATACCGGAACTTCATATTTATTGTGATATTTGTTCCGGAATTTCGAAATTAGCACGAATTTGTGTTTAAGGTGAAAAACGTATTAATAATATCAATCTTCGCTGCCAATGTTGGCTAATGGTGAAAGAAATCAGTATTTTATTTTATACAAAAATACCTTGGAATAGTTACACCGTATTTTGTCCCTTACTGTTGAATTAGGAATGACGCTTGACAGTATGACGCTTTATTTTATTTTAGTCCATAATTCCAATCCCGGAACTTTTTCCGGTACTTCCCGCATATTATGGATAAAATGGCATGTCCATATTATAATATCTTGGCGCAAGTATATAAAATCAATCTACCTACTCCGACCTCTGCTCATGACCATTCTAATAATCCTAAATACGGCAAGGATTGTTAGAATTAAGAAGGAGAAGGGGTTTCAGTGCCTACCTTACAGTTTCATCATCTGATCAGTTTTATGTATCCTCTCCGCCTCGGCTTTCAGTCGGTCATTGACTACATATACAAACAAAGCAATTTTACTTGTTATGACAGTACTGCTGTGATCCTATGAGGAGTTCCGTTCTGTATCTTCGAAGTCCATCATCAGATCAAAATAATATTTCTATGGTACCAATTCGAGAGTCTGATCTTTCAATCAAAAGAAATATTTCGAAGTGGGTCCACAATTGACGGAAAGTTAAAAAAGTCAAATGTAGCGATACCACATATAAGCTTCTGCCAGCGGATTCATCCAAGTGAAAGCCGGTTTCTCCATACAAACTTCCATACAGCTCCCGGTTATACCCCGTAGGGGTTTTTTTATGGTAGGTAAAATCATCCAATGACAAATCCCGCCCTTGGGTTGGGCAGGAAATAGTGTCAGACTACTACTAACTAAAAACCTACCCTGCTCCATTCTTTGCCTTTGTCCCAGGGCCTCGGGTAACATTTTCACATAACCTTTGGCCCCAGTAGGCTTCGGCCCTGCTGGAAACCTACAGTTTGCTGACAACTCCTTGAGGCGCGCGGGAACAGCGCGCGCCGTAGACGACTTGAGCTCGGACCGGTCTGGGGGTTGGAGTTTCGTAAGTTCTTAACGGATATCTATACCTTATAAGGGACCTACCTGCTAAATTTTAAGTTTGTAGATGATATAGTTTCTGAGATTTCGTAAATTAAAAGTTTGATATACCGAACGAAATAGTCAAATTTTGAAGTACTTCTCTTCCACAGTTTTGTTTTTGTGACGGGAAATCATCCAATGACTTTTCCCGGTCTATGTTGCAATGAGAAAGCACGTCAGACTTTCACTGACTAAAGTCTACCAGTTGCCCTTTGCGTTTTATAGCCACGGACATTATTTTTTACTTTCCCGCAACCTACTTCTCCTCCACATACATTAAGCGCACAATAGAAAATGAAACTATGTTTGCCAGTACCTACGAGTATATTCCTATCATCTTTAATCCATCAGCCATAAACTTTTTAAACACTAAGTACGTCGTATATTCGACAACCACTCTTTCATTTATTCCGCCATTGTCGCGCATCCACGGCCAATTACCACTCCATCAGCTCCTCCGTCACCTATGGGAATTGAAGAGCTAAACAAGATAGACTACTCGGTCGCAAACATTCGATCCTGGCGATTTGGTCACGAAAACATTGTTTAACACAAGTGGTCAAAGAGTTAAAACTATTCGTCTAGGATGGTTTATTATATTGTCGTTGGAACTTGAAAACCTCATATGTGTAATTTATGGCCAATCCACTTTAGAACCCTGTCTTTTAGATATTTTGAAGGTTTATGGAATGCAACCGAGTGACCGAGGTGGCCGAGGTGGCCGAGTGGCCTACGATTAGTAGGTCGCGGGTTCAAGTTTGCCCAGGCGCTTTACTTTGTGTAATTTATTTCATCACCACTGCTCTCAAAACGGTGAAGGAAAATATCGTGAGGAAACCGGCATGTCCTAAAACCAAAAATTCGAAGACATGTGACATCCACCAACCCGCACTGGGCCCGTGTGGTGGATTACGGCCCATTCCCTCTCTTAGAGAGGTGGCCTGTGTCCCAGCAGTGGGAACATTAAAAGGCTGATGATGATGATGATGATGGAATGCAAAAACTCTCATGTGTATAATTGTTTTGGGGATAAAAAAGTGGTGTCGCCAATAGTGACACAAGAGGTCTTACACCCGTATTTATAAACAAGTAAAACTAAGTTCTTGAGTAAAAGTAACTACTTAAGTAACAATTTGTATTTTATAGTTAAGAAAAATTTAAATTTTGAATGAAGATTTCAAACGCCAAATAATGACTTATTAAGATTTTACTTAGTAACAAGTAATTAGTTCTTTATAAATACGGGTGTTAAGTCGCAACGACGATTTTTAAAACACTAATCGCAACAATAAAGAGTATCGACTAACTTGACGTCCGTCGACGGCCTTCGGGTTTCGATAATACCCGTTCATAAGCTTGAAGCCTTAATCTTCCTACGTACTTATAAGAAGCTGCACTCTTTTTTAATTTAATACAGGCTTAAAGTTGACAGTTTTCAAATCCTGTCGCTGTCGCAACAAACTTGAACAAAAAGCGGATTAACTTCTGTGAAGTTCAGTGATAGGTGCACACTGCACAGGGCGTTCACGTTGTTTAAAATTATTCAATGCGAGCGGGTGTGAACTCGCGGAGCTTAGGACGACACACGAGGTAAATTGCAGCTGAATGATGATATTTTTAGTTTTCATAAAAAATATCATATATAATAATTAATAATTTAATATACACGGCATTTGATCGATTTAATCGCGTGGAAGGTCGATCCGGTACATGAAACACTATCGATTTGTAAAGATAAAATTAAAAAATAAAGTACTTTTTTTTCTAAAATTCGAATTAATATACGCATATTGTCGGTCGTTGCGTACATACTACCTACAGGTCATTGAACTCGCTCAGCTGACGTTTACTTTAAAAAATTACTTCCGTACATAAAAACTAAATTGTTATTTTTATAACAAAATTAACTCTCTCTTTCTCTTTTATATTAAAAGGTAACCAATAAGTACTTGAGTAGATTAGGCGATAATATGTACATAGGTATCCAAAAACACAATAAAAATAATAATAATAAAAAAGTGTTTTGAAATAGAGAGTAATTTGTGGATACGTGGAATCTATAGTGCTCTTACATTCATATTATAAAACCGAGGCTTTATAAAATTAAAAATACAGTTTTCTTTAAATGAGATGTTTATAAAAAATAAATGACTTTAGAGTTACAGTGGCTATGACCGAAATAACATATCTTGTTTTCTAAAGAGAAAAAACGGTCCCCATGGTATTCCGGACGGAGAAAAACACGTTCATACAAATATAGCCTTGCTTTCACCCTTGTAGTACGGAAGGTGGATGTGCATTTTTGGAAGGGAATTTTTAAAAATATCTAGTACGGTAAAACTAGGATAGTTGTCCCACTTTTTGAAATTATTTTAAATCTCTTTGTACAAAAAGCAAGATTCATTATATTATTTGTAAAATGTTTCGCTACTTTGGTTTATTATCTTCATATTTATGAAAGAACTACACATTATCTTTGATATTTCCAGAGTATTGGCGATTTTTTCGGACCTCTAAATTTTGGGACAAAATCCATGTAAATTACATTTAGGATTATATATCATGCCCCGTCGAGAAAGACGACATTTACCCTGCAAAAACTTTGATCGCACCTAGCCGTCCCATGAAATCGCACAGAGACATGCAACACGGTTATCTTAGTTGTAGTTGCAGAGTCCCTCGATAGACAAATAAAATAACATGTTTTTCATTTGCGAAACTAGAGTAATTGCAATCAAGACAACTATACCCCCGGGGCGACTATCCGGGTTTAAGACCTTGTCCAGAAGAAGCGAATTCGTCGCGAAACGTTTCGCGCGAATTCATTCGCGCGCTATTGAGATACTAGGCATGAATACATCGCGTCCACAAGCATCGCACGAAATCAAAATACGCGCGTAAATCGCGTGCATAACGCCAGACCCTCGACTCGCGCGTGTCACCCTTTCTGGACAAGCCCTTACCCTAGTTGTTAATTCCATCATAAATAATTATGAACGTCTGTCGCCACATCTGTGGTGAAGTAAGTTCAGACATATAGAAGTGGTGTAAAAACTATTTGAACCCGCATCAAAATTTATAGGACGATTCTTGAAATTAATAAGATAAAAACCCGGGAATGTGCGAGTCAAAATCGCACAATATCTTACGTTAGATGCGACATCTCTATTTGATGCAGCACCGTTTTGTATGAATGGCCTAAATATTAGCTATCTAGTTAGCTAGGTTTTTTTTTATGGTAGGTAAAATCATCCAATGACAAATCCCGCCCTTGGGTGGGGCGGGAAATAGTGTCAGACTCTTACTGACTAAAAATCTAGTTCACTAGGTAGATGTTATATTAGACAAATCGGTTGAATATCATTCGGACCGTAATAACTAATTGTATATTAATCATTAACAAGTAATGAATTATCTCAATTATTTAATAAGTTATTATTAACAATTACTTTTTCGTATTGAAAAAATGTAGTTCATATTTTTTGTGTGGAAGTCATGTGTTCTTAATATTAAAAAAACCGGGCAAGTACGAGTCGGACTCGCGCACTGATGGTTCCGTCAAACTTACCTATGAAACCAGTTCAATTCCCAGATTGAGTTACTATACAGTTTTTCAGATCTTTTTATACTTATGCTATGAGATTTGGCTTGATTCTATATCAACGGAAGTACCCTATTTTGATTCTCTTGAGAGTGTCGAAATACACGATATAATAATAATAATAATGCGCGCCTTCAACGGTTGGGTCATGCCGGTATTGATGTACTCTTTCGGCGTACTCAAATGGACTCAAACGGAACTTGACGCCCTGGATAGGCGGGTCCGAACACTGCTGACTGCATACCGAATGCATCACCCACGATCGTCGGTGATGAGACTGTATATCCCGCGGAAGTGTGGCGGTCGAGGTTTTTTAAATGCCAAGACCCTTCACAACCGCGAGGTATGCAGTCTCAGGGAGTATTTCCTAGCTGCCGACGTGGGTATGCATCAAGATGTAGTGGCTGTGGACAAGGGTCTCACCCCGCTCTCCTTGGCTAAGGAGAACTGGCGGAAACCGGTAGTGCTTGACACTAATGATCGCAGGGAAGTATGGCAGAGCAAGGAACTTCACGGACGCTTTTTCCGGGCCCTTCACGGGCCCGATGTAGACCAATTGGCGTCCGTAGCTTGGCTGCGTTTCGGTGACCTCTTTGGGGAAACCGAAGGTTTTATCTGTGCAATTATGGACGAAGTTATCATGACGAATAACTACCGGAGATTTATTGTGAAGGACGGCACGGTTGACATCTGTCGGGCGTGTCACCGTCCGGGAGAATCAATTCGTCATATTATCTCCGGTTGTTCTCGTCTGGCTAACGGCGAGTATTTGCATAGGCACAACCTTGTAGCCAAGATTATCCATCAGCAACTTGCTTTGAAATACTCTCTTGTGGGATCGGAAGTGCCGTACTACAGGTATGTGCCCGACCCAGTTCTTGATAATGGTCATATCACGTTGTACTGGGATCGGTCCATCATCACTGACAGGACTATTGTAGCCAATAAGCCTGATATAGTGGTGGTGGACCGAAACGAGAGGCGTGCAATGATTGTTGACATATCCGTTCCGCATGACGAGAACCTCGTGAAAGCCGAGAAAGATAAACAAATCAAGTATATTGACTTGGCTCGCGAGGTTGTCGACATGTGGGAAGTGGATTCGGCGATAATTGTACCGATAGTCGTGTCGGGTAATGGCTTAATAGCCAAGAGCCTCGACCAACACCTTAGGAGGCTCTCGTTAGGCGGATGGATCAAGGGCTTGATTCAGAAAGCAGTACTCCTGGACACGGCTCGTATTGTTAGGAGGTTCCTTTCTCTGGAGCCCTGACCGCCGGTAGCTTGGACCCTGTTCCCGATACCGATGGGACGCTATTTTTTATATTTTTAAACGTTTTTTTTTTATATATATATGTATGTTAAAAATATTTAAAAATGTAAAAAAATATGTGATACAAAAAATAAAGGGAATAATAACTCCATCGCCGTATCTAAGCCGACGTCGTGGTGGGGCTTGCGCGCTCCTATAAACCCTAGGTGTGCACCGCTAAAGCTTGATTTTCTGTAACATGCCAAGGGTGAGGGGCCAGACTAAGAGAGATACAATCCGCAGGGCAGGTTTGTGGCGAACTGATGGGCATTAGCGACCCCACGGATCCGATCTCCCGGGAGAATTCGTTCTTCATCTCCAGCTTGCCTTTATTGGCCGGTCGTAATGAAAACTGACGAGGAGCTCCTACCTCTCTCTTGCCTTGATCGGCTGGTTTGAGTGGAGATTCGCAAGAGCAAACGTGTTCGGGAGAAGGATGTATAATCCAGTAAGGTACTGGTAGGGATCTTGACCGTACTTCCGGGATTGTCCTGATAGCCGTGGTATACCTCTCCACTCCTCAAGCATCTCAGGATATGTTGCCCTTTTGTTGCTACGGCACTTCGTGCTAGCGGCCGTTTTCTGGGGCCCATTTATTGAGTGTGCAAGTCACCCCCTGCCTTTTTACCGATGGATATTAATGACATTGTTTAGGCAGGGTTCATAGTTTTAACACAGTTACTAGTAACCAGTTCTCTTAACAACAGACTGCAAAAACCATAGCCCTATTGTGTTTGTTTTCCATGTGTCACAATAGTTTTCACCAACCAGGGGTTGTCCTTGGATGGACTGGCATTGTGCGTACAGGGATAATCGTCGGTTGGCATCACGTTTCATTAAAAATATCTAAAGGGCCTCTGCGAGTTGGCTTCGGCTCCTCGTACGCCTTCCAAAGGTCCTCAGAGTCCTGAGATATATAAACGCATAATAATAATAATAAATTATTTGTTGTTAGGCATCTTGGCCCATAGATACATACCTTACAGACTAACATATATAATGTAAATACAATTTATTATTAGTAAATAAGACTTAAAACTATGTTAGTAGCACTTCACATTTGCGGAAGCGACGGAACACCATACCCTGCGGCCAAAAATCTTCCGTCAACACGAGGGGCAGAAAAGTGTTCGGGACTCGCACCACGAACGCCTTGAAATTGACGTAACGATGCCTGATTGATATAAACGGCCGTATCTTTTTTTAGATGTTCGATTTTTTCACAGCTTTAAGGGACTGCAGACTTGAGGGTTTAGTTTTAATTTCAACTCAATACCTCCACGTGTTCCTGACATAGACAGTCTTAACAGATAGACAGACCATTGTTTTTATACAGAACCCTAAAAAGTGTCTTCTCTAGTTGGAAATTTATAGTACCGTAAAGTCCGTTTCTAAATCAACTTAGTAGTTCTTGAATTTCGGTGGGAGAATCCACTTTTCAATACCTGATTCGCGGATTAGGCTCCGACAGATACAACTTAAAATATACTAAACAAATTATTACCCATTATATTTAACTGTATGAATAAAACAAAAACGCAAAGATGGTTAAACAATATGGCTAATAAATATTGATTAAAAAAAAACTTAACTCAAATTAATTGTCAAGTTAATCCAAAAAATCATTGCATAACTGTACCAATAATTTTGACAGCTTGACAATTTTGCTAGACATGACCTTCACGGCGCGACGCATGCTAAGTGTCCGCTTTCCCCGAAGCGATATGCAAATAAGTTCTCGGCGAAAGAAATACATTTATAATTTCAGCCACGTTCTTTAAATTTACCTTTTAACAGCCTCTTGATATTTTTAATACGTGTCGCTTCAAAATTTTCTGTACAAGCTGTGTAGGAAAATTCGATAAAAGAAGAGATAAAATTCGCAAAGTTTACCTGAACTTGTTGATGCAGGTCACGACATGAATTTATCACAGCTCTACTTTGGTACTCTGAAGGTAATTGAGCGGAACAGAGGGCCTCCGATTTCGAGCTGCACTGCTGATCATCGATCTCGCTTGTTCCCCTCGCACTAGTATGATAAGACATCATTCTTATTCACCTCCTCGTTTTATTGGGCACTTTATTCAGGTCACATCCTTATAATGTTGAAAAATTAACAAACAGATTGAAAGCGAAGTTCAAACGAATCATTCTAATTAGCGGTCGTGCCGCTACGTGGAACGATAATTGTCAACATTCACTGCATTCAACCAATTTCAATTCGGAGTACGTTCGACACAGGAAATAGCTTTACAATCGTCATCAGACCTACAATCCTGAAAATATTTGCATGGAATGTAAGCATAATCTCTAATTGACTGGCCTCTTCTTGGTCTAGTAGTTAGTGGCTAATTGACTGGCCTCTTCTCGGCCCTGACTGCTATGCCGGAGCTCGTGGGTTCGATGATTCCCACCACAAATGTTTGCGTGATGATCATTTGTTCTGTGTCTGGTGTAATTTATCTATAATATGTATGTATTCAGAAATATATAAGTATGTTTATCAGTTGTCTAGTACCCATAATACAAGCTCTGCTTAGCTTGGGACTAGACGGCGTTGTGTGATAGTTGTGGAATATTATATTATTATCATCAATCTTATAATGTGAGGGTGAGGGTATAAAGTGTTATCCACGGCGCGGGTCAAGTACTTATCTCGGCGGCTTTTTGTTTCTAATACATGACAGTTTCTTTAAGAAGTTTTCCTTGACCGTTTTGAAAGCAGTGGTGATGATTTAAATTAGGTACCTACATGAAGTACAGCCGGCCTAAGTTTGAGCCCATAATGTACAATTAAGTCGGGACCGTTGCCACTGGGGCACAATTCGTAGGTTGTGGCCGTTGTCATTTTGCTACCAGATGTTAAAATGACACTGACCGTAGTTGTAAGTTGGTCACGAAGGACACTACATGCGATGCAGGCCACAGTGCATTGCATTAGCCCATCGCTGATTGGAGTTGCGTCGGGCCCCACCTTAATGCAATATTGTGTGAGTCCGTTCATAACATCGAGTTTAACCCGTCCGGTTTATTGGATATGCAAATGTAATGATGTGGTAACCTTGACCTTAGGCAACAGTCAAGAAATCTTGTAGACTAACTAGGTCCTCAACAACATATAGAAAGCAATCGTGTTTGATGTAATCAATGTAATCATTATAGTCTATTCGCGTTTAGGAAAATAGTGACTCATCCGTCTTCAAAGTAACTGCGTATTCATACTGGGGTAAAAATTAATTTATTCATATTGAAACAATCTTTATGACAGTAATTTTAATTATTTTAAAATTTAATCAAAATATTAGGAACTTCCACAGTAACTTTAATTATTTTAAAATTGAATTAAAATAGTGAGGATTTCCATTTTTATTTTCACAAATTGGTGAGGTATTAATTTTTCAAATTGACAAAATGGCATCCATACTATCTGAAGGGCTTACTACAACTGGTCAAAGTGAACACTGTGACTTTCTAATTCACTCTGACCTAACTGAGCAAGGGCCTGAGCTGAGTGACAATGATGAAACACTATTTTCTTAACACAAATACACACTAATCACACAGAGTAGGAAATTTAGAGATGGTGAACAAGGAAACAAAGTCAGATGAGCCAGAATAGCTGCTTATGTTAATCCAGGACAAGCTGTTTGTTCATGAGGTCAGTTCTGAGAAGAAGGTCAAATGGCGAAATATTTTAATATTGACATGATAAGATAATAACTTCGAATTAAATGGTCTCTAAGTTATAAATTTAATGTTATTGAAATTCTAAGCAAATATTTTGTGTATAGATTTATTATATTAATTTAGTTTTCAATTTTATAAATATTTGTACGCCGACACTTACGGCTAAACATGACTGGACTCAGACATTCATTTCAATCTTTCATGCTATTGTATGTATACCATGTTTACACAAATAAAGAATATCTTATCTTATCTTATCTTAAAACGGCCACTGAAAGTTTAATCGCTTGATTTTTGGTTTTACCGTCTTTAAATCTGACTCACATCTGCAGTCTTATTCTTGTGCCATATCCGTTTTAGTTTTGCTGTTATTGGCGTAAATTTCACACCTATCTCAACATTAATACGTTTAAAAAAAAAAAATTGGGATGTCATCCCAATAACTTCTCCCACTTTAGGTTGAAGCGGCAGTAATCCTTTCTATTCCTAATGGATACAATGCCGCCCCCGCCGTTATGTAACGTTTTTTATAAACAAATGAAAAGATGTCGTCTAACTGGGCGGTACGACGATACTGGTTTCGTCTGTTTCGCTCTATCCAAGGAACTCTGTACAAAACACCCAGAAGTAATTCCGCGCTATACCGAGCGAAATTTATCGCTACCGCTCTAGGTATTAAATACTGCGTAGGTTTAAATAGGCATCTAACAATGGCAATAATCTATAATTGGTTTGTAACATAGGCAAATGCGAATGTTAATTAATTAAGATCATATATTCGGGTTAGTCAATACTATACTGGACATACTCATAGGTCGTGTGATGATGGGGCAGCTTCAATGAATAACTAATGCATCTAGCACGTGCCTGGGTTTCCATTACTTGATAAATTCATTTGCATTTTAGAGCGAAATCAACGAGCAACAGCCGCTGTGATGTAGCCAATCATATGGTTCGGAGTGCTTCGGCAATTTTCGGAATCATCACACAGCTTTATGTGTTAATGAAATCTATCGTTGTACAAGGAAACAGACTTGATTTTTTTTTTAATACACTGAAATCCAAAATGCCTTTGTCGTTTATCCTTCTTTTTTACGTTGCAGACTGGTTAGCAAAGTTGAAAAAGTTCTTTATTTTTGGAGTAGGTACCTATGGACTCCATAGTATTGGAAGGAAAAACACTCGATTCATCGTTAGTCGTAAATTCATTTGCTTTCCGACAACGAATAAAAGCTATTGCAAAGTTTTCCTGCATTCAAATTGAGGCTGGAAGGCTTTTCAATTCAAGTTTTGTAAAGAACAATTCGCGGCAGAATAACTACAGCCGTGCTTACTAACAATATTTTAGTTTTCTTTTAAATTATTGTAACGATTTCATATCAGAACATTTTTTTTTTTTTGGTTGTGGGTAAAATCATCCAATGACATCTTCCGCCCTTGGGCGGAGCGGGAGATAGTGTCAGACTCTTACTGACTAAAACCCCACCCCGTTCCTTCGTGGCCTTAGATACCAGGGCCGGGCTTTCCTTTCGGAAGCAAACCCTTGGCCCCAGTAGGCTTCGACCCTGCCTGCCTGCAGCTAGCAGGCTGGGTCTCTACGGTTTGCTGACAACTCCTTGAGGCGCGCGGGAACAGTGCGCGCCGTTGACGACCTGGGCTTGGTCCAGATGTTTACCGGACGGTCGGACAGCGAGCTACCCATAGCTCGCCGTCCGCAGGCCCGCGTCTACGTTGGCTGGAAATCAGGATCGGAATCGGAATCCCCGCGGCGGCTGGGCCTTGTGGGCCGTTGCCTCTCGCGTGCGGCTTCATATCAGGACCTGCGGTAAGATTTATGTTATTAAAAAAAAATGTTTGGACATATAAACGCGCTTGTTTGGAAAGGAAAGATTAAAAAATAATAATTAATTAAAGAAATACCAAAGAAATAATGGATGGCCTATGTGGAAAATGATATGACTCTGTTGAGGAGGATAACTGATATTAGGACAAATTGAGTAAGTAGTAAGGTTTATCCTTACTACTAACTCAATACACATTGCCCAAATCAGCAAATCAATCAGACAATCTTGCAATCAAGCAATCTTGGTATACAATAAAGTGTAAATAAATAAATAAATAATCTTTTATTTACCTAATACCAGTTGACTGAGCGATATGCACACGACAGACGGAGTCTTCGCGGGTGGTGCAGGCATCACGATTAAAGTGGTTGCTTCTAGTCTAATAATCTTCTAGTTACCTAGCGCATAAAATTATTGAGGCATTGAGTTTTCCCATCTCGACTACATACAAATGAAGATGCAAATCCTGTGCCCACCATCCAATAGCTTTATTTTTTTAGGTGGTAAATCATCCAATGACTTTTCCCAATTTTCGGCGGAGCGGGAGGGCGAGTCAGACCTTTACTGAATAAAAGTCACTCCTATGTTCCTTCGTTGCCTTGCATTCCTGGGCGCCGGGTTTTCCTTTCAGAAGCGAACCCATAGGCCCAGTACGCTTCGACCTTGCTAGGCCCATACGGTTTTGTTGACATCTCCTTAAGGGGATTACATTGCCCAAATCCAAAAAAACACCTAGGTTGATTGAAGTTTATAGATTATTCCTTATATACGATTACCATATAAAAAATGAAGGGGATACTTAAGGACATTACTAATAAATTGTATTGATTACGTTTTTCAAAAAAATACCCTTACTCTAGAAAAAAAATCTGGTAAATAGGCCTTTTTTGAATATTAATTCCATATTTTCACGAAAACGGCTCTATATTTATACATTGAATTTATACCAAAATATATGTTACGATAAATTGAATAACTTCTAATGTTTTTTTTCTAATTTCATTGAATATCGATAAGTAATCAAGAAAAAGTCGAATCTGTACTAACACCCCGCGCGCAGCACCCCCTGCGATGCCTGTGTAGAGGTTAATTCTTCTCTACTAGTGTAGAGGTAAATTCTTCAAGGTCATTGAGCAATGTAATACCCTTAAGACGTGTGTGGAACACAACGCACTGTTGACGACTTGGGTTCGGTCCGGACGATTGCCGGATCGGCAATCTATCCATCCAATAGCTATGTGTATATCATTAGATAGGTATTTTTGAGCTGAATAAAAGTTACTGTGGCGCTACGTTCCAAATCTTTTTTAGAACATACCTATAGGGAACTGGGATCAAATTTCATAGAAACATTGGCATCATCTTTTCATGAGAATTCACAAGCAGAATCTCTAAGCGGATTCTAACTATTACAGAAATCCTTCGTAATATAGACTTTTGCTGCTCATACGAGTTTAATTATAGATTATCCAGAAAAGTGATAACTAACTACGGTGCTAATACGGCTTACTCGAGCAGAAAGTAATAAACTAAGAGATTGCATGAAAGCATACACGAAATCGGTGCAATAACGGCTCGACAGACAGTCTGCCAACTTCATCGTCACAAAAATGTCACAGCAATTGGACCTCTGTAATAAAATACAGATGTGGCCTACAATTTTATATTAAGAAACTATGTACTACACGTTCATCAGTACCTCTACCATGAGTTTTATGCAATAGTATTCGTCGCTACTCGATATCGACGCCGTAAATATTTTGTATGGCAAATTTTGCAGCCCCTCTAGCGGTCACTTGCAGAACCAAAATTTGCCATACAAAATATTTACGGCGTTGATATCGAGTAGCGACGAATGCTATTGCTTAAAACTCATGGTAGAGGTACTGTAGTAGTACCTTAGTCGCGTGTGCACTAGATGAGGGTTAATTAATTTGAAACTGTAATCTTTGACACCATCGTTGCTCTCTGTACAACTCGTCCTTTGCTACTAAATTTAAGAAGTAATTCAATTCATTTCTTTAAGATTGTGGCTCCATCGACGAACGTCCGATGATTTTGCCAATGTCAAGGTATGAGGTGGAAAAGGTCGGTACTTTTTCAAGAATACTACAAAAACTGATCAATATTACATAACAGTAACTATTGATCAGTTTTTGTAGCAATGCCATCTATTGGTCATTATGCTAAAAAGGAACAAAACATTTTTGAAAATATCAAATAGGTGTCTATAAAAAAAGTACGGCTGGATTTTGTTCGCATATCATAGCATAGCATCAGCCTTATAATGTTCCCACTGCTGGGACTCAGGCCTCCTTTCTAGGATAAGGAATGGGCCGTAATCCACCACGCAGGCCCAGTGCGGGTTGGATGGATGTCACATCTCTTCGAATTTTTGGTTGGTTTTTGGTTTTTGGTGAGCTAAGTTTACTGGGCGGGATTTTATCAGGACAGAGTAAGTCATAAACGGTAATTGCTATAAGAAGAAAGGGAAAAACACTATTCCAAGGTCTTTTAGAAAAAAATCAAACAAAGAACTCTCTGATTCTAAAAAATCATACAAAGAAGATCTCTTGCGGATTTTGGCCAAAAAAAAAACAGGAGTACGAACAAGTCCAAGTCGGAGCCGAATTATAAAGATTCAAGATTCAAAGATTCAAAAAGATTCTAAGATTTAAAAGCATTTATTTCAAATAAACCATTTACAGGCACTTTTGAAAGGTCAAGGAGTCAGGTGTCAGAAAAAAATGATGCTAATTGCACATTCCAAAGCGTAGATCTCTATGGAGAAGAATGTGCAAGAAATTCCATGGACACTCTTTTCAATCATTTTATGTTTGACAAATATCTCGGTTACATGTTTCTTGTTGCTGCTATTATGTGAGAACAATGTTAATAAAATAAAGAGGAAAAAAAAAGACATTCTAAGTATAGATATTAAAATAAATCACCATAACAGAGGTAGTTAGTATGTTTAAAAATTCTATTTTTTTAAATTAACATTACTCGCTGCATAGCTGCTTAGCGTATCTAGCTGATCCAACAGACGTTCCTGTCTTAGCAATGAACTGTCAAACGCGTGAACTGTCAAATGCTCAAAACGTCATAGTCATACATAGTTTTCCGTAAATTTTCTGATTTTTTGCACAATTGTCTTAATTTTTGATTCCGGAAGAACCTGTTCCTGCCAATAACAGACGGAACAAAAAAGTATAAGTGAAATTGGTCCAGTTGATCGCATACACGCATGACCACGTGATCGTGACTTTCTTATAATTATATCGATTTATTTAGACTGGGTAGCTGAATAAATTAAAATTATTTTTGTTATATAAAAAACTGACTTTTTTCCAAAATCACAAAAAGGAACAATTTTCAAATCTAATATAATTAAGTTAGAAATCTTTCGAACAAAAAAAAATTAGTTTAAAAAACATTTATTTAAAAAATGCTGAAATCTATTTAATAATGCGCGTTTATTATTAAAATCACTCTTAAAATAATTGTTGATTATGTTAAGATTACAATAATTACTTATGGGTAATTACCTAAATGCACATTAAATTTATTATTCTTATCTTAAAATATTATTTTAGAATAAATTATTTTAGAATAAAAAATCCTTAGCTGAAATTAATTCAGTAGCGCCCCTTTATTATTTTACATAAATGTAATACCTACCTATATATAAAAATAACTAATACATTTTCAAGAAATACATATAAATAGTTTGCTTAAATAAAAAAAAAAAAAAACGACTCTGGTTGATTTTGTATAAATTGTAAGTTATGCTTGATTATTTCAGTGTAGAGGTGGAGTTCACCCGGACTAAGAGGAGTTGTCATCTGTGACGAAGCTTTTACCTTGATTGCGTGCCCACGACCTCGCAATTTAAAAAAAAAAGTTTTTATTCGATAGTCTTCACACTTTGTATAATTATAATCTAGCTGTCTCAGAATCACTTTTTGTAAATCGTGTCGTTAAACGGTAGTGTAGATTGAAGCGTGCTTTATTCTTTCTTTATTTATTCGTTGGTTATTTTTTAGAATTGACAGGGTAACTTACAGGGCCTCAAGTCTGCTATTACAATAGTGTCAGAAAGGTCTGTCATTGATTTCATAATTGTTGATTTTGACAAGTTTGGTAATCTACTAATATAATGGCTACTCCAATGATCAACCACCGACACTCCATTTAGAGAAATGGCATAGAATGGTAATTTCGTAATTACCTACATAATGACAAATTAATGTCTGTCTTATATCATAACAAAAACAACAAAAACCAAACACTGATACAATAACAACAACAAAACACTGAAAACGCCGGCTGGCGGCCGCTCTAATTGAACAGTAAGCAGGAATGTCACTTTGACTTTGACAGCTAAAAACCACAGACCGACCAATGATCGGATTTGCAGATTACGAACTTTTAGCAAAATTACAATGGAATCGTGTTGGAATGAAATTTATAAAAATAACAGACTTGGGTCCCTAGTTTTAAACACACATACCTATTCGAAATTTGAATTGTATTTCAATTTTGGTAAATACGATATTCATAAAAAAAAAATGACATTTGTCATGCTTTACCATTTAACATGTGTGCAGTATCGATTTTCAGTAAGTGCTACTTAATCATAAAATAATAAAAAAAACTAAGGTACATCGAAATATATATTATAATGTTGTGGTAAATATTTAAAAAATACATACAATAAGTACCTACGTAAACCAAAACTTGACTGGGTGACTTTCATAGAACAAGTTTTTTTTTGCGAACTTTACGGTGAAGTCTCCTCGCAGCACTTCGTTATGATTAATGAGCGCATTACGTCGAGATTCATAATTAAATGCCCGCTAAAAGTATAATCATGACACTTCATACAGTTTAGCGAGGGTTTTTTTTAACCTACCGACAGTTTTATTTCAACATGCAACTTTAAATTATTAATTACTAGCACTTTTCCAGTGACTTCGTTCGCGAGAATGTTTTCATAAAAACTTTTACATGCTTTAAACCATATTTTTATGGTAGTTTTGAAAAACTAATATTGAAAGTTTTTTTTTTAATGAGTTTGCACCAAGATTCAAATTTATTAAACCACGAATCCTTCATAAATTTTCCTATTAGGGGTATATCTGAAAACGATTATATAGACAATCTTTATCGCATTAGTGTAGTTCATTAGGGATGTTCGTTGATACGCACGCGGACGATTATTTTGCGATCTTGCGCAAGAAGGTAGCATCAACATCGAGCAGAATGAGGGGGAGCAGCAACGGCGTCCTGAAGGTTTTTTTCAGAAAAGCTGAACGGGCCTACAATGGTTTATCAAGCTTGATAAATCTTTCTCAATTTAAATGATGAGTTTTTATGTGTGTTTTGTTTTTTGTATTTATGTGTGCCTTAGTTATTCTAGATACTAACATAGTTTTATATATTTAAAATACAGTTAAAACATATTTATTTAAAACTCAGTTTTATATATTATTATAAAGTTATTATTATTATTCCATTTATTCATTTTATAAACTTACTGATTACATTTTAAATATTTTATAAAAAACTTACAAAAAAAAACATTTAAAAATATAAAAAATAGTGTCCCACCGGTATCGGGAACAGGGTTCAAGCTACCGGCGGTCAGGGCTCCAGAAAAAGGAACCTCCTAACAATACGAGCCGTGTCCAGGAGTACCGCTTTCTGAATCAAGCCCTTGATCCAGCCGCCTAACGAGAGCCTCCTAAGGTGTTGGTCGAGGCTCTTGGCTATTAAGCCATTACCCGACACGACTATCGGTACAATGATCGCCGAATCCACTTCCCACATGTCGACAACCTCGCGAGCCAATTATTATTATTATTTTTATATCCTCAATTCTCGTTTGGCCATATCATTGATGTTGGTTTAATGCTCTAAGTCATTGATGTAGGATTTCTATGGTAATAAAAGGTCTAAAGAAAGTAGGCCAAACGAGGATTGAAATATCATCAAACTTTAACGTTTAAACTTATCTGGCCAGTTTGAGTTGGCCATGTCATGAAGTGATCAATTTCTATGATCTAGCCACGACATTTATATTATTGCTGATGTCATTGTTATAACGTAGATAGATAATTTTGTGCTAAATAAACATACAGTTAGAGATAGTGGACCGCTCTTGGCACTATGCAAATACTAGATTTCTATGGAGCATAGAGAACAGGAATCCTATTAACATTTATGATTTAAGCTTCTAAAGTGTCCTTACGTATAATAAAACTAAGTCTCCCACTACATATTTCTGTCTTTGGCAAAAAATCAAAAAAAGGCTTGAACAATATGTTTTATTTTTATTTTGTCATTCAAATGCAAAATTGGTATTGCCTAAAACTGCCTAAAACAGAGGTAGAAAGTGCTAATAAATGTGGATTAAATTTTAAACACGAATTTGTAAACAAATGAAAGCTTTTCTATAATTTCAATGAGAACAGGCGATAATTACCATTTACCTTTAACGGCTAGATAAGAGGGTCATTATCCCGATTTCCGGCCGCCGAAGGCGCGGGCTTGAGGTCGGTGAGCAAATGGGTAATTCGCCGTCCGAACGTCCGGTAACCGTCCGGATCGAGCCCAAGTCTTCGACAGCGTGAATAGTGTCACGCACGCCTCAAGGAGTTATCAGCAAACCGTAGAGGCCCAGTAAGGTCGAAGCCTACTGGGGCCAGGATCGGTTTCTGAAAGGAAGATTTGGCCGCGGTATGAAAGGCAACGAAGGAACAGGATTGGGTTTTTAGTCAGTAAAAGTCTGACACTATCTCTTGCCCCGCCCAAGGGCGTGGAGATTTCGTTGGATGATGAAAAAAAAAAAAATCAGATTAATTAAATTGACTTATACCTACTTTCATGGATAAAAATGGATGTAAAGGTCAGAGGGGCTTTAGTCCCTCGAACATCTAGCCGGTATTAAATGTACACCTCTCGTTCTGCCGCCTTGGAGGGATTATGATAATCTGTGGATCTAACTGATGTTCAAGGCACCATACGCCTTAGGACCTCTTGGTAGGGCCTCTGTAGGCCGTACAAATATTTGTTCTGTGTGAAAATCTAAACCACTGCACCAAATATCATCATCATCATCATCATCTTCCAGCCCTTTTCCCGTATTATTAGGGATCAGCGCAACGCAATTTTTCCATTCAGTCCTGTCACCTGTAACTCTATCAGCGACTCAGAGCTGCGCCATTAGTAAGTACCGTCAAATTAATTTAAAAAAGTGGGCAAGTGCGAGTCGGGTTCACTCACTGAGTTCAATTCCAGAATTGAGTCTCGAAGATTTTTCCGAATCGGAAAAAGTATTTTTTTTTTTGTGACATTACTACAAATATACAGTTTTCTAATTTATTCCTATACTTATGCTATAAGAACTTGATTCATGCCAAATTTCAGGTTTCTAAGTCAACGGAAAATACCCTATAAATTTCGATTCCTTTGAGAGTGTCGAAATATATGTTTTTTGCGACACAAACAAATTTAAGTAGTGGTTTGAATTTCAACTCAATACCTCCACGCGTTCCCGAGATAAAGTGTCTTGACAAACACACAGACAGACTAACAACAAAGTAATTCTGTAAGGTTTACATTTTTTATTTCGAGGTACGGACTACGGAACCTTAAACATTATATACTCAATCTCTTAAACAGAGGATAAAGTATTGCGGACAATTTTTTTTTGTTTTATACTTTAGTTTTTTCGTCACTCTCTGTTGAAACCGCCTAGCTTTTTTTTAAAGTGTGATAAGTGATAATGCCTTTCACCTGTCCGTCTAAATGCTAAGTAGATCTACTAACCGCACAGCTAAAGCAATAAAAACGACGTCAAAGAATAAAAAATTACGAAGCGACCTTCTCGGCTTAAATTTCGTTTTAAATTAACAAAAGAGGCCACGTTTCGTCCAAAGTTTTTGGAGAAGAAATTATTTGTTGTGGCTTACTAAGGTATTAAAGCAAAAGTAATCATTTTAATTTAAATGAAAACCATTTTGGCGACAGTAAATTTTATCATTATCTCCTAAAATATCTTTGGTGTTGACAGAAATTAAGTTGTTAGTGATAAATTGACTTTAATGACTATTCAATTTCAGAAGATATTTTCTTAAGAGCGCCCAGCTCGTGATACATTTCCATATAACCGCTCCTTCGTGATTATGACGTTATTATACATCTTTATCTAGATATTTTAGTAATACCGATTTCTTAACCGACTGCCGACTCAGGTTGGTCAATCTGGCCAAATGGGGCTTCCTCGACCCATCTCTGACACAGTGCCAGTGTGGAGCCGCTACAAAAGACATGCGTCACCTGCTGTGCTGCCGATCCTGCACAACAGCCTGCACTTACAGGATTTATACGAGGTCAATGACGCAGCGGTACAGGTTGCGAAATATTGGGCAGAAAACATTGACATAAGAAAATAAATATTTATATATAAAATCAATGTCGGAAAAGGTTTAATTTGAGTTCATCGACACAAAGAAGAAGAGTAACACAGATATCTTGAGGATGCTACATTTTCATTAGTCATAAATTAAAAAAGTGTAAGAAAATATATTTACAGGAACCTTATGTAAGCAATTACAACATACATCAAATAATCAACATAATTTTTAAAGTAAATACAGACATTTGAAGATTTTATTAGTACGCCATTTGACTAGTAATGATAATTTGGCTCAATAAATTATTGAGTTTAATTAATTATTGTCATAAGTTTTTATTATTAAAATTAAAAACATTTAAAAGATATATACAATTTCAATCAGATGCAATTTATAAATTAGTCGAGCCGTTCCCCCACTATAATGATGTGGACACGAAATTGTTGACTAGAGTGTGGTCGTTCTGGCAGTCTATCGTTGGCAGTTGAACTGTAAGGTTTAAACTGAGTGTACATGTACAAGTTTTAAATAAAAGTATTTACAAAAAGTAACAGTGTTTTTCTTTCACATGCACATTAAAAAAAAAACTTTTCCTGGAAGAAGTGGTTTGCAATATTCGAATGAGTGATAGAATTATCGAATGAGTTCAGCTGTTATTCTTTTTTCGGTATTTTGTTGTTGTAGGATTCCGTTGGATGAAACAACAAGCTTTAAACCAAGCTCACGTTGACAATAGACGGATCGGCATTAGGATATAAAACCTTATTTATAATAATATTTCAAAAAAAACCTTATTTATAATAATATTTCAAAAAAGAAACCTTATTTATAATAATATTTCAGGTCAATCGGTAACCGGGAAGTGGGTCAAATTTAATTTACAAGATTTGATCACAAACATCGGGACAGTTAAAACTAATATAAAGCTTGTAAAATACTAGACTCGTGTAGGGCTTCGCATATACTAAAACTAATATTGTGTATAAATAATACCATATTAGTAAATATATTTACCTACGCTAAACTTCACAGCTGTCATTTTCTCCTAGATGTACCCGTAATACCTAAAGCGTCAAAGTCGGAAAGGAAGTCAATCGAGTTCACGTCACTACCTCAGGTTCTTTACCCATTAATGGAAACTCTTTCCTTTCCCACTCCCCACGAGCGACGGGTGACATTTTCCCTATATTCGATCCAACATGCGACATCCACTTTTTGATATAAATCGTACGAAAAAATCATATGTAAATAAATATTATTTAAGAATATTCATACAACGCAATCTAGTTCCCAACTAAGCAGGGCTGTGGTATGAGTACTAGACAACTAATAATAAATAATAATAATAATAAAATTATTTATTGACGTATTAATTTTGTTCACACATAAATGAAATTCCCTGGCTCCTGAGCTAGTTAGAAACTGAATTACAGGAGCCAGTGTATTCCCCATATTGTTAATACAGTTTTCTTAACAAATTATATCAAAATTATAATAAAAAATTAAATTAAATCAAAATCCAAAAATAAAAAAATAAAAAATTAAATCAAAAATCAAAATTAAAATCAAAAATTATAATCAATATCTAAAACTTATGTCTAACTAGAGTTATACTCAAAATTACCATCAGAATTAGAGAAAATAAAATGAGAGTAAAATTGCCATAATGGTGTAGTTGTGTGTGGTGTAAATTTTGCATGTGGTGAAATTGTGTGTGGTGTGTTTTTGTGTGTTTTTTGTTCTACTTAACAATCTTCAATAAGTTTTCGGTTGCTTCATAGTCAAGATCTTTTAACCACTTAACGAGAGCCCTTTTGAGATCGTGGTTGTTTAACTTTCTAGTTTTTAATTTTTTGTTTAGTGCGTTGTACAAGCGCGGTGCTATGGCGGAATAGTGTTGTTGAGCGAAACGAGTTCTGGCACGGGGAATAGGACAGGAAGTCACTCTTTTGGTCTCATCAAGTGGTAGTGTTGGAATGGTGTGTTTATGGTATCTCCTAATTGTTTCCATGATATATATATTCCTTACTGACAACACTTCGGCCTTAGCATAGACTGAGGTGGTAGGATGTCTATAGGGTAGGTACATAAGCACCTTAAGTACCGCCCGTTGTGCTCTTTCTGCAGCGATAAGGAACGTTTTGCAAGCACCACCCCATGCGCATATGCAGTATCTAATCAAACATTCACACAGAGCTCTATATGTTTGGATTAGAAGTCGATGATTTGCCACAGTACGTAGGTTTTTAAAAATGTATATCATTTTTCTAATCCTCCCAACTAGAGTTGCTATGTGAATGTTCCAGGTTAGCTTCTCATCCAGTATCACCCCCAAGTATTTGATACTTTCAACACGAGAAAGTACTAGGCAATTACAATTACTGTGGTCCAGTGTGCGGTTGCATGGGTATGTGTGTATCTTCAGTGTGAAGTCAGCTCCAGCTTTGGTTGCTGCAGACTTGGTAAAGCAGACGTATTTTGTTTTATTGGGATTTAGTGAGAGGAGACTGTTTTCAAGCCACCTGGTTACACAGGCTAAACCTGCCTCAGCTATCTGGAAAACTCGCTCCCATGTCTTAGCGTGGAACAATAGGACTGTGTCGTCTGCAAACATAAGAATATCTTGCCCCGGCAATGCAGCACACAGCTCGTTTATATAGATCAGAAAAAGCGTTGGGGCCAGTGTGCTACCTTGCGGAACACCGACACTACATGCTGCACCGTCACTATCGTGCCCTTCAACCCGCACTCGCTGAGACCTGCCCGATAAATAGTTCCTGAACCATTCCAGGACTAGACCTCTTATTCCAATATCCTCAAGTCTGGCAAGCAACAAAGGCACGGACACGGTATCAAAAGCCTTCTGGAGATCAAGGAAGACGCCCATGCATCTTTCACTTTTGTCTAATGATGATGTTAAAGCCGTTGTGAGAGCAAGGACCGCAGAGAACTGATAAAAATATATTTCTAAATAATAATATATTATTGATAAGTTACACCTAGACATAGAAACAAATGATCGTGCTCATCACACAATCGTTTGTCTTAGATTGGACTCGAACCCACAGAGTACATTGAATATATTGAGACCCACGACCTCCGGCATAGCAGTCAGGGCCACTAACCAATAGATCAACAGAACAGTCAGTTGTGCAAATATGAAGTTACTTTTGCACTGTTGCATAACAAACCTTTTTGAGGCCGTGCCTCGGCTAATCGCTATTGTGTAAACGGGGTTTCCCCGTGTATACAAATGGCTACACAATAGCGATTAGCCGAGACTGGGCCCAAATGTAAACGTAGCATTTGATTATTATCATGATCCTTATCAAGATTTTTTTGGAACATTAATACTCAAATCACTTTTGAATACCTACTATGTGTATTCGAAAGATACTTAAACACGTGATTGTAGTCATAAACAACTTTTGCCATGGGTTCAAACCTGAAATAGCAAAAAAAAAAACAGTCATATTGACCAGTTAGGCGAACATAAATGTACTGACAAGCAGATTTTTTTTCGCGATTTCAAGTTTGGCCTCATAGTAAAAGTTGTCTGTTATCATGACTACAATCACTTGTTTAAGTATCAGTCACTGATTACCAGTCATCTAAATAAAATAAAAAACTAACAACCTAAGCGGAAAGTATGTTTTTCTTAGCCAAATCAATCATAAGATACGATTCTATAGACTTTCTTATTTGAAAACGGCGTACCTAAAATGAGGCCAATAATAATTCTTAGCTAGGAAGGAACATGGCAATAATGGTGTAGGTCAACACCATCTGCCGCCTTCTGATTTATGACATCTTGGGGAAAAAACGTTCTTGAGCCAGCTTGGTTCGTTTCTTGCCACTACACAAATGACGAAAAAAGATGTTAGCACATTTTAGCTGAACTGAGCGACCACACAGACACTTAGTCCCACACTACGTATTATGTGTAGGTGTCTATTGTGTATATTATGTTACCGGCAATCTGTATAATTCAGGTATTCTATACAATACCGAATGCGCAGCCGGTAATGTGTGTAAAAGACGAGAGCAGGGAAGGAGGTCATGTAATTTTAGGGCACTCCCACACGGACTGGTTAGGTTAGAGTTATATTTATAACCCCCCGAAAATTAAAGCTATACCATAAACCGTATTCTATACATTACCTAGGTAATGTATAGAATACCGAATTATATACCGTTAAATTTTAGTCGTTTTAATCCCGCGGAGGGTCGATTTGGTACATGAAATGCTACCGATTTGTAAAGAAGAAATAAAAAAATAAAGTACTTTTTTTCAAAAACTCGCATTATACGCTACGAAATTAATTTATTTAAGTAAACGAGTCAATGACCTTGTAGGTAGTTGTCGGTCGTTGCGTACTAACTACCTACAGTTCATTGGCCTCGCTCAGCTGAAGTTTACTTAAAGAAATTAATTTCGTATATGCGAAAATTACTTCGAGTTTTAAAAAAAAAGTACTTAATTTTTTACTAGCGGGATTAAAACGACAAAAAATTAACGGTGTATAGATTGCCGGTAACATTTATACAATAAATTGTAGGTATGGATAGTTACTTATTTTTTCTGCCCCACTCTAGTAATTACTCTTGTATCGTGGGTGAGTTAACAAATAGGTCCTAATTTATTTATTTGTTTATTCAAACTTTATGCACATAACACTGTTTGACTGGCCTGTTGGTCTATTGGTTAGTGGCCCTAACTGCTATGCCGGTCGTGGGTCGATTCCCACCTAAGACAAATGTTTGTGTGATGAGCACGATAATTTGGTTAATGGTAATTTATCTGTAATATGAATGCATTTAAAAATATATAAGTATGTTTATCAGTTGTCTAGTACTAATAACACAAGCTCTGCTTAGCTTGAGACTAGACAGCGTTCTGTGATAGTTGTGGAATATTAAATTATATTATACTTACTGTACAACTATTACTATTACGTATTAGAGTATAATCCTCGTTACACAAGTTGAACCATGGTGGTCGACTTTGAATGCGCAGTAACCGATTTTTGGGTCTCAATTGAAGTTGGGGGGTTGTGCGTAAACATAGCAAGTGGTTCAACTTATTTGCCGTGAACTATATTCAATTTTTTATTGCATTATACAATGTACAGTTCAAGTGATAGTTCAAGTGATTTCATTTAAGTATAACATTTAATATTTAAGTTGAATATAATAAATTCAGCATCAATCTTAACTGTAACAAAACACAACATGCATATTGTACTTTTATTACAAAGTGCACCCTAAAAACAACCTTTTTCAACTTTTGTCTAATACTATTGCTAATAAAGTATAAAACGGCAGTTTCATGGGTCCCTAGGATTTATTATTTAAACTCGTATACATAAGACATCCAGACCCAGTGCAACTACGAGTATCTGCAGGCAATCCAAATATTTGTTCCGTGAGGGAATCTAACTCGCGACACGCAGTGCCGCAGTCCATCGCTCATCTTCTGCGCCGGCCAGCACCGCAAGTTGCTTAACTATATAGGTACTGTTACGTCTGCGTAATGAGTTTGCATAAGATTATATGCAAACTCATGCGTATCCTCATAAGTTAGCATACTGGCTGTATAAGGGTTCGAAGATTGTTAGTATTCTATATTTAATTTGAATATTTGTAAGAGTAGATTGTTTTGTTGTTTGATCCAGTTCCATGTAGACGTTCAACGTGTGAAGAAGTATTTTTTTAATATATCGCCATAACAGTCTGCGTTGTTTGCTTTTACCCGGCGCCTCCACCACTATGTCGAACCCTGGGTGGTTAGGGCTCGACTATCGGGATCAATTATAGGTGGTCCAATGCAATTATGGCTCTCTGACCTCTGACCCGATAAGCGTCTGAAGGAATTACAGTCATAAAGGTGTTGAATCTTAGCATGTATTCCCAGTCTGGGTGGATGTCACTTGGGCATCCTAGGTTCAATTAGGGCTGTGCGCTGTGGCTTTTAGTAAGGTTTTGCTGCAGTGGGGTTTAAGCAGAGCAACGTTAATTGATGAGTGTGGATTAACACACAGTAATAATAGATGAATTTTATGACAATCAGTAGTGATCGTTGACTCTGACTTAAGCTCGCTTTATAAAGCCGTAGGCCAAAAATAAAGTTTCTTCCTTACAAAGGTAGGGATCTCGGTGTTAGGATTAGGTAGGTCATACTAACACCCTTCGAAAGTTTTTAGAATATAACTGTGTTATATACACATTTATATTCTTTGGGGCGTAGCTGATGTTACGTCTGCGTAATGAGTTTGCATAAGATTATATGCAAACTCATGCGTATCCTCATAAGTTAGCATACTGGCTGTATAAGGGTTCGAAGATTGTTAGTATTCTATATTTAATTTGAATATTTGTAAGAGTAGATTGTTTTGTTGTTTGATCCAGTTCCATGTAGACGTTCAACGTGTGAAGAAGTATTTTTTTAATATATCGCCATAACAGTCTGCGTTGTTTGCTTTTACACAAGAATTGATCCCGATAGTCGAGCCCTAACCACCCAGGGTTCGACAGTACTAATTAGTAAGTAGTATCTAATGTTTTATTCTTATGGAAATTCTTCATTATATTGGGAATTTTAGTATTAATGTGAGTACTTACTTACCAAAGTAAATACTTTCATATTCCATTACTTACCTTTTTACTAAGTAGTATCTAAATCATCTATTTTTGTTTTGTTTACCGATATTTATTGTTTATTTAGTTTAGTGTTGCCAGTGATGACATATGGCTCTGAAACGTGGTCGCTTACAATGGGCCTCATAAGAAGACTCAAAGTCACCCAAAGAGCAATGGAAAGGGCTATGCTCGGAGTTTCCTTGCGTGATCGAATCAGAAATGAAGATATCTGCAAGAGAACCAGGGTTGCCGACATAGCGCGTAGAATTGCCAAACTTAAGTGGCAATGGGCTGGGCACATTGCACGCAGAACAGATGGCCGTTGGGGCCGAAAGGTTCTGGAGTGGCGGCCGCGTACCGGAAGACGCAGCGTTGGAAGGCCTCCCACAAGGTGGACCGATGACCTGGTCAGGGTCGCTGATACACTAACAACGATTGCAATACTGCTTATCACAGATGAGATCGCAAGCAAGCATTAGTTTATATCAATAAAAAAAAAAAAAAAACTTAAATAATACTAAATCGATAAAAATTTGCTTCAATTTTTTATCACTGTGCACTGTTCTTTGTAATAACTTTTAATACCTTCAGTAGTTTCAAACCTCTAGAGTGAATCTCGCAGCTAGTTAGCTATTAATATCAAGAGTATTCATCATAATATTTAATGATAATAGTAGTTACGAAAGTTTGTATAGTCAGTACGGGCTTAAAGCATTTATCATATTATAATGCCACTTATCATATGATAAATGTCATAGACCCGTACCGTATCAGCTCTCAAAACGAAGGAAAACATTGTGAGGAAACCGGCATGCCCGCCCTTACTAGAACCAAAAAATTCGACGACATGTGACATCCACTAATTCCCAATCTACCCGAAAGGATCTACCTTTCGGGTAGACTGGGGGTTGGTGGATGTATGTGTATGTGTATGGCTTATTCCCTCTCCTAGAAAAGAGGCCCGAGTCCCACTTCCAGCAGTGAAAACATTTAAAGGTTGATTGTGATTAGCTTTAATGAGTGGCTGACCGTGTGGGCAGTTTATCTTTCCTCTGTTTATCTTTCCTCGACTGAGGAAGTTTTGTGAGCTCCTATTCACATCTGTTTCTGCTTGTTTCCGCAACTTTAATAATGAAAATATGATCGTCAGTTTACTTTTAATAAAATGTAGATGAAGAAAAAGAAAAACACATTTATTTATGACACGCACAGGACGAACAACAATAAAATAAAAAGTGACTAATCTATACACCGTAAAATTTTGGTCGTTTTAATCCTGGTGAGGGTCGATTCGGTACATGAAATATTATTTATTTGCAAAAAGAAAATTAAAAAATAAAGTACTTTTTTTTTTTAAACTCGAATTAATTTAGGCGTGTACGAAATTAATTTCTTTAAGTAAACGTCAGCTGAGCAAGGCCAATGAACTGTAGGTAGTTAGTACGCAACGACCGACAACTACCTACAAGGTTATTGACTCGTTTACTTAGTGAAATTACTACTTTCTGATTATTTCTTTTAAATCGTAATTGATTCAAAACTGTTACTGTACGCTTCTAATAATGTTTGTAAATTAATTTAAGTTTTCTCATGTAAGTCAATTGTAAATTCTTATGGGAAATAAAGATATCTCAAACCTCAAATTAATTTCGTGTATGCGTATATTAATTCGACTTTTTGAAAAAAAGTACCATCTTTTTAAATTTTTTCTTTACAAATCGATAGTATTTCATGTACCGAACGACCCTCCGCGGGATTAAAACGACTAAAATTTAACGGTGTATATACTTCATCACTACATAGTATAAAACAAAGTCGCTTCCCGCTGTCTGTCCATATGTATGCCTAGATTTAAAAAAATATGCAATGGATTTCGATGCGGCTTTTTTATAGATAGAGTGATAATACCCGTACGCAAAATTCGCGCTTCAGTCGTGGAGTTGCGGATACCAGCCCGAAATTCAAATAAAAAAATAAAATACAAGATAAAAAAGACGTGTGTATCTCAGCAGCAGATATTCAAATAAAAAAAGTAAATAACGCAGCGCTGGTATTCTGATAAGGTCTGCTGACGCCAACATTCACGAAACACAGACTAAAGGTAGCTAATAAAATAGAAATAAACTAGAACTTACCGCTACTTAATTTTGAATATTCATCATCATCATCAGACACAGGCCTCTTCTCTAAGAGAAGGAATGGGCCGTAATTCACCACGTGGGTCCAGTTTGGGTTGGTAATTGTCACATGTCTTCGAATTTTTGGTTCTAGGCCGGTTTCCTCACGATTTTTTCCTTTACCATTTTGAGATCAGTGATGATGAAATAAATTACACAAAGTAATGCGCCTGGCCGGGTTTAAACCCGCGACCTACAACTCGTAAGTCGGGGCCGCTATCACTCAGCCACCACTGCTCTCTCTTGAATATTAATTTATAAAAAATATATTTGTAAAAAATGTTTTGTTTCATGGTTGATATTTACACTTTTGCTTTTGCAACCGTTTCCACAGAAGATCTTTCTAATTTGATATCTGTTTCTGCTTCTGTTACGACGCTTACTTTGCAGCACTAGTTCAAAGGTCTAACAGTGGAACAATAATTCACACCTTAGGTGCAAAAAAGGACATTGGTCAAAATTTTTAAAAGCCCTTAAAAAAGAAACAATCTTTTTATTAGTGGTTATTTTTTTTTGTATAGAGTTTTTTTCTTTTACTGTATGCTTCAAAAGTACTCCTTATGGCAAGTCGTTCTGCTGCGGAAAAACAACCACTAAAATTTCACGGTGTATAAAAGCGAAATACCCCTCACTGATCAATCACGAAATCTCAGAAACTTACGACACCTACAAACTTAACATTTGGCAGGTAGGTTCCTTACAGGGTGTAGACATCAGCTAAGAACGGATTTTACGAAACTCTACCCTTATGGAGCTAAAACGGGGTTTGGAAGTTTGTATGGAGAAACCGACTTTTACACGGGCGAAGCCGCTAGCAGAAACTAGTTAAATATAAAATGCAAGGGTCAAACTTGCGTGTTAGTAGGTTTCTATACAAACTTTGGACCCCAGTTTCGTCACTTCAGGGGGTGAATTTTGGAAAAATATGTCTAAGTGCTCAATTACGGAGACGCGGCGCGTTGCGCGGCGCGTCGGCCCATCGTACATTGTTACATGGTTTTTTTTTTATGGTAGGTAAAATCATTCAATGACAAATCCCGCCCTTGGGCGGAGCGGGAAGTAGTGTCAGACTCTTACTGACTAAAAACCTACCCCGTTCCTTCGTAGCCTATCGTGCCGGGGCCGGGCATTCCTTTCGGAAGTTCATGGTTGTGTTTGTGTGAGCGATGACGCGGCCCGCTGCTGCAATGTACGATGAAACGCCCAACGCGCCGTGCGACGCGCCGCGTCTCCGTAAACACAGCCTTAGTGTTCGCCTACGTTATAAAAGAAAACCTGCAAAATTATCTCGTTCCTAGTCCCAGTAGTTTTGACTGTGCGTTGATATGTCGGTCAGTCAGTTTCTCATTTATTTAGGTTATAATAAACTATAAATGGGGCTTTTTAGGGGTAGGTATCTATTTAATAAACGTAATACACAGTCATATATTTATCTCAAAGAATTTCACACATTTTAACAGAATCGTCTTCCATTCTTTCACAGACATATCAAAATCTTTTATTACCTTTGAGAGCATTAAGCGCAGAAAGTGTCCGAAGTATCTATGGGTGATTTGGAGCTTAACTGTACAATATCTAAGAATTGCCTGGAGTTAGTGTTTCCTGCGATGGCGATCGCTGTTTGGTATTATACAAGTTACAGGGTTATTTAAGTATGGGTCATTTATAATTAACCTCAGTATTTTGAATGCCACAATCATTTATCTGGTCGCATGACAGTCTAGATTTTTTTTTCAGAGCCCCGTTATTTCCCACTGCAGGGTAAAGGTCTCCCTTTCGTTATTCCACTCTTTTCTGTCCTTAGTCACTTCTGGTATATCCGTAAGGTAGGAGTCCAAATCGTCCCGCCATCGCCATCTCCTTCTGGGCCTGCCGCGTCACGGGCTCCTGTTATTCGGTTGTCTAGCTTTTAAGAAATTGAAATTCAAGCAACCCAGCAGAAACTTTGTATAAAAAAGGGTACCTGATAGCCATGAAGTCTTTATAAAATATTTCTAAGAAAAAATCATTTGTGTTCTTTTGTGATCCAGGGATGCGGTACCCTTTCAAACAATGACACATTTTGCAGCCCTGATAGGTGAAACGCCTTCGACTTGTGTGTAAGATTTCTAATTTAAACGGCAGTGTTGTACCTACTTTAGGGGTACATGGGTATCTAATTTCAGCGTTTGCCTGGGTTTGCAAATCATCGGCGATGGCTCCGGTATCATCGATTACAATAGACAACGATACCTAACCACTTGATCGTTTACCATCAAGAGCTCGAGTTAGCTATGACAGAATAAAAAAAAATCAGAAAAATGATTCCATTCAATCCGTGTTTTTCCTTGAATCTACCATTCACAATTAGATATACAGGTTGTGTAAGCCAAAAATCACATGACGTTACATCCAACAACCCGCATTGGTCCCACGTGGTAGATTGCGGCCCATTCCCTCTCCTATAGAGAAGTCGTATAAGGCTGAAGCTATGCTATGCCAAAAATCGGAAGTTAGTATTGCAATTTCTAATGCGGTAAAGGTTAACTAATGTTTCACCAAAACTCCATTGACAAATTTTTAATTTACAACCAACGTTTCGTATACTATTTATTTCACAAACGATTCGTTCTCCAAACGATTCATTTTACAAAGTCTCGCTTTATATACTCTTTTTTGGCAAATGCTTCTTTTGATAAATTGTTCGGATGATATTTAATCAGTTATATATTTTTCGTGTAATATTTTGGTTCTTTTAAAAAACTTGCGTTTATCTAAATATCATTTTGTGAAGATAAAAAAAATATATATTTTTATTATTATTTTATAATACATTTTCTAACCGATCATAACGGTATTGTTTTGCATAATTTTACTGAACTACCTCCTTAAACCTGTTATGGCACTGACATACTTAATAGATGTGAATCATTCTGTTATCAAAGAGTACAGTATTTTATTTAGTAATCATGCTCTCCTGGGTGGATTTATGGGTGGAAAGACGATTTCTCCCTCCCATTTGTTGTCTGAGGTTGATTGCCGACATGTAGCATCCAAGCATGCCGCATAGAAGCAGCCATGCAGCATGGAAGCAGGCATGCAACATGCAGCAGGCATGTAGCATGCAAGCAGGCACGCTGCATAGAAGCAGCCATGCAACATGCAGCAGGCATGCAGCATGCAAGCATGCAACATGCTGCATGCAAGCATGCAACATGCAGCATGCAAACAGGCATGCAACACACAGCAACCGTTGTTTCTGTCCTTGTGCCTTCAAACCACCTGCTACTCAGCTCGCGGGCCGCCCTACTCCTCCGCACCTACGCGATTTTGAATTACACTCTAGGAGTAGGGCAGACAAGACTGTAAAATCGGTTTTACAGCGATTCGTTTCTGTCACAAATTTTTTTAGCATAACATATTGGCTTTTTATTACACTATTTTAATTTAACATTGAAAATGCTACCAAGTAACCGTCTATATATTTGTGACCAAAATTCCATAAAATGTTTTTTCGGTGTGGTAAAATATGGCAAATGAAAAACTAGCAAAAAAGAGACTTCGTTCGTTATTTTATAAATAATACAATATTTAATAATAAATATATAACTAATATATAATAGTTTTAAGTAAAAGTAAATACGAACATAAAAATCGGATATGATCGATTCCCAGAAAAACACTGGGTTCCGGGTAGCCCACCTAAAAATATACAAAACGAAACGTTATTTTATGAAATAAAATGAATAAAAAATGAATCGTTTGTCAAATGAAACGTTATTAAGTTTATTTGGTGTTTTGTTGTAAAACAAACTATTTGTAAAACTTGTTGTTGTATAATGATGAAATAGCGAACCATGTTTTTGCCAATCGTTGGTTGTCAAATGAAAATTTGTAAATCAATTTTTGGTGAACTGACAGGATAAACTCGGTAAAATTTATTGAATGAATGCCATTCTCTTCCCGATAAAATTTTTATATGTCGGTAAAACCGATATACAGAAATGTCACGAAATAAGCCCTACATATGTTGGATTTTTAACAATCGTTATGGCTGATATTATGACGAAGGCTGCATCATCTTACCTCCTTTGTCCTGTGTTGCTCGAAGTTGGCGCAGTAGGCTATAGGTTAGTATTATAATTTATGTGTCTTAATATACTAGTGCGCTTCACCATTAAGGATTGCATCACTGCTTACCATCAAGTGGGATCACAATCAAGCACTAGATTTTATAAAAAAAAAAATAGGTCTATTCTTCTGCTCTATCTTTCTCTCACTTTTTGCATAATGTAAATTTCCTCACCTAATCTGCTCTAAAATCTGTCTTTTATTTAGCCTCTCCCTCCATTTATTTTCATTTGATTCATCACGGGACCCGGGACACTACTGCGTAATTATCTTGGACATTCCACGTAAGAGCTAAAGCTGTACGAGAGGTAAGGCCGAAATGGTTTTCAGTATTAAGCCTTGATCACACGTACCGAGCAAACTGGCAAGACAGTGCTCTCGACCGAATACTCGGTACGCATAAACATAGCGCCGAGTGCTCGGCCGAGCGCTTATCTCTTCAACTCGCTTATATCACGGTCTCGGCCAAGCAACATTTTACTGTCTCGCCCTTTTACTCGGTACGTGTGTTCAAGGCATAAGTCCTAGTTTAAGCTAACAGCCACTTTGAAGCTGCCAGAAGAGATCTCCTGGTATCGAGTAATGGCCACCGGCATCTCTTGATCCAGCTCCAAATACTTAGCAGGCAGATCTCTCTCCTTTCGGTGGATGCTCCAGGGGATTCTAATTTTCGCAAGCTTTTGCAATTCGCAGCTCAGTATCGGAAAGCATGGTAACAAAGCTTATATTTGCGGTAATAACTTCTATGCATTTACACAACTGTACCTACTCATTATAGCCAACATCACTATTTTTTAACATAGACAAGGTAAAAGGTCTAGCTTTTATAAAATGGAAAAAATAAAATATATATATGGCACATTTCAGCTTATCTCTAAGTTAAAGATTTATGTTAATGGATTTAATAAGTGTAAATGTATAAATGCATATACGTCATTACTGCAATTTTTTTTTTTCCTTAGTATCCGATATTGAACTGCAAATTGCAAAAAATGTGCAAGAATTTAAATTTCGCGGGTTATTTTGGAACATTCACCATGACGTTACCAGACAGTAATGTGAATATTCTAATTTTAAACTAAGTGCTTCTTGCTTATAAATCAACGGTGAAGAGCCAATAACACCTAACTGTAGAGAAGAGAATTAATACAATACAAAAAAAGCGTTTCATTCCTTGGAAAAAAAAAATTGTAATTATTTTATTTATTAAAGATAATGTTTACTTGTGTAATAATTATTACTGCATTCAAATTTATTTTATAATTGTCTAGTAGTGTCCATTAAATGTTAGGAGGTCGTCATAAAATAGACACGGGTTTAGTTAGGAGGCATTTCCACATTAAGTATAATGTTGTGCACTTTGGTTACAATTGCAATAAAGCATTTTGAACATTCCACTGAAATACGCAGAAAAAAACCTTCAAATTGAAAGCGGTAAAAGATCAGTTTTACGAAAATGTCGGTTAGGTGGTATTGGCATTTCAACGTCGAAATCATATGTGATGATTTGGGTATTTGAAATTCAAATAAAACACCAATAGATATTATTTCAAGTACTTTATTATAGTTTATTATAACAAACATACATATATGGTAGATAGTCATTACATAAAAGTAGTTATGTTACGACAACTATATAAATATGTGGTAATAGTTACCTAAATTCATGTTAAGGTTTCAAAAGGCGACCTGTGTCATGACGTCATATAGGGACAAACTTATTTATTTATTCGAAACTTTGATATGGTTAGACGTCGCTCGCCTCCTGCGAAGTAGTAATGCTAGCAAAGGAGGAGGCCAACTGCATCAGGCAGTGGCAACGGGGCGCTCGCCCCAGCCGCCACCGGGATGCCGAACCCGATTTCCGGCCACCGTAGGCGCGGGCTTGCGGACGGCGTGCAATGGGTAGCACGCTGTCCGATCGTCCGGTAACCGACCGGACCGAGCCCAAGTCGTCGACGGCGCGTTCTGTTCCCGCGCGCCTCAAGGAGCTGTCAGCACACTGAAGAAGCCCAGCCTGCTAGCTGCAGGCAGGCAGGGTCGAAGCCTACTGGGGTCATGGGTCAGCTTCCGAAAGGAATACCCGGCCCTGGCACGATAGGCTACGAAGGAACGGGGTAGGTTTTTAGTCAGTAAGAGTCTGACACTACTTCCCGCTCCGCCCAAGGGCGGGATTTGACATTGGATGATTTTACCTACCATAAAAAAAAATGGTTAGACGTGTATCTATGGAATTGAAGAGTAATCACCACGGCGTTTGTTCAGAAAGAGCAACTGGCTGATATACCTAGTTAGACATGTTTCCAAGAAATTGAAGGATGTATGAGAAGTGGCGCGATTCTAAATAGACACCGCTTTGAAGGCAAGCAATGGTTAGCTCGCTGACCGACCGTCCGGACCGAGTCAAAGTCATCGACGGCGCGCACTGTGCCCGCGCGCCTCAAGGAGTTTTTAGTAAACCGTAGGAGCCCAGCCTGCCAGCAGGCAGGCTCGAAGCCTACTGGGGCCAAGGGTCTGTTTCTGAAAGGAAGGCTCGGCCCAGGTATGAAAGGCAATGAAGGAACGGGGTGAGTTTTTTAGTCAGTAAAAGTCTGACACTATCTCCCGTTCCGCTCAAGGGCGGGAGATGTCATTGGTTGATTTTTACCCACCGAAAAAACGTAGACACCGTGGTATTGGAACGGACATAGTAACATGAAGAATATGGTTTAAATCAGTAAAATCGGTTTTTTTTTCTGGCTCCACCGACAGTGGGAGAAACGACTTGATGATTACTGAACTAAGGGCACCTTCAAATTAAACGCAAAGTGCCGCCGCGCGTCGGAAGAGCGGTTGGAGCGCTGCCTCGCGCTGCTTTGGTATTTCATCATAATCTATATATACACAACTATTTTTTAATTAGTGCAAATACTTTAAGGGCTTATTAGAAAAGGTCTTGTTATTATTTAAGTAAAGTCTCAATAAATAATATTCATAAAGAGCAAAGTTATGAGCGTTTGTTTATATCCCAAAATCTCATTCAATTTATGGAAACATAGTACAGGTTATTGTTTATGAATGAAAGAAGGTAAAAAAAAATGGAAAAACACTGCGCTTTGTATTTTCAAGTACTAGTTGTTATGAATGATGTTTCAATTATGAATTTACCAATAATGACAAATTATCTTGGTCAATTTTGAGATTTAGTTTTTTGTACTTTTGATTACACAAATATGATCAGTAAAAGGTACTGATTAAGCTCCATTTTTTTGCACTAATTAAAAAATAAAGGTGTATAAAAGAAAGTCGTGTTAGTTACACTATTTATAACTCAAGAACGGCTGAACCGATGTGGCTGAAAATTGGTGAAAAGGTAGCTTAGAACCAGGAGGAGAACATAGAATACATTTTACCCCGTTAAACAAAAATAATATTAACGGGGTAAAAACCTACTCATTTGTTGGTATATGATAGAGTAGGGTAGAGCGGGAGCGAAGCCGCGGGAAAAAGCTAGTTTCATATAAATAAAAGACGCGCGGCAGACGCACGGCACTTTGCGACTAATTTGAAGGCGCCCTACGAATTTATTAACTAATAAAAGATTTTTTTTTTCTCGACTCGAATTGACTGAATAAAACAATAATAGTACTCGTAGTATAGTACCTTAGATGCAGGCTTAAGCTGTTTAGTTCCAGTAGAATGCAATTTTGTACCTTTACTTCTGGTTTAAGCCCCTAATTTATAAATAATATATTATTATTACACTTTTACCAATTATGACGTCATACTACAGATTACAAGAGCCTTGAGCCTTCAATCTTATAACTAGTATCTGGAAGGTGAGTCCACAGATATACCATTTAAATTAGACATTTGATTACATTTATGAATAACATAATTTTATTTAAATATGCCTTAAACCTAAACTACGTTCATGAAACGATTATGTAAATCAGTCGTTTGAAGAATACTTTAATGTAAATATTTAGGTATAGAATTGTAGTTATTAAAATGCAAAAATGTATAAAGTTTGGCTTTTACAACTGACAATGACAAGTGCAAATGTTGCATTTAATGTTTTCAGAAAAAAAAAGTATTTGGCCATATCGGATTTTTTTTATGAAGTACGTGTTATAGCGAAAACCGACAGCTGTTAACTTAAAATGGCGAATCTTTTTCAATTTATTTTTAATTAAAAGCGCTTTACATCGCTGCCGGAGTTAAGTTCAGCCTTTCACAGTCGGACGGATCTAACCGCACATTTTGTTTAATTTGCTTTACAATAAAAGTGTTAATTATTACATTAGCGTTTTAAAACCATTCCGAATTGAATGCTGATACTTTTGGCACAATATTTAGATAATAAAAAATCGACTTTATTACCATAAAAGCGGTTCACACCGATACGCAACGCGACGCGACGCAGCGCGAAAAGCGTCTTATAATATAACTTTATTTCCTACACAACAAGTTCGACATTTTAGATCGAGATACTTTGCAGCACAGTGCAGCGTGTCTAAATTCTCATAATGAAATGTGTATCTTTTCGTGTAGTAAATAAAGTCATATTTTGAGTAGCTATCATCGGTGTAAACCGACCCTATGTTTACCTTGTAAAAACGAAATCGACGGGTAAGCACAAGGTTAATGGTATTTCTAAATTATCAAAATAGCTTTAGGACGGAAGCGTAACTAAGTTAAGAAGCTTTACGTCAAAAACAGTTTATTAATACATACATATAACTTGAAAATCAAACCAGAAGACATAATTTAGTTTTCCTAATAGTTTGACTGCCGTTTATAATTCTGATATGACTTACAAAGTGCCTTTGGCATTTTTAATTATAATTATTCATCTTAATTTATAGGTTACAAACATTTTAATACTTAATGTAATTAATAAAATAAATTAGTAGTAAGTAAACTGACGATTAGGTATCTGTAACACCCGGCTTCTCGAACGATAATTACTTCAAGATTATCTGCTGTTAACTGCCTAAGAGCTGATTTCATCATTCAATATAAAAACTTAGCTCAACTAAACTGAGCTCAGCGTAATCTAGTTTAAAGAACCGTGTCGTAAACTGAGTTTAGCGTAAACTAGGTTCAATTCATCGCGATGAAATGCAAAATGAAGCTATAATCTCGATTAGTCGCTCAAACTGCGTTTTGTTTGAACGAATCGCGATTAGTTTATTGGTGAATTTGGCTCTTAAGCATCACTTGATGTGCGACTTGATTGCAAAAGATGCATTGAAATTTTGCTCCAGGAACTGGGTGTAATTATCATAAATAAGACAGATTCTAGTCAGGCAGATATAAAATATATATAATACTAAAGAAACCGATTCAGAAATGTATACATATAAAAGAAAGATAGGGTTATAATTTGTTCTATTTTACCTACCTAATGATAACATTATCACACAGCAACTTAACTTACATTTTTCCAATTTAAAATTACATTATCTACGGTTTATTTTAATAAAAAACTGGTATGTGATATAGACGTCGATATTTTAACTACTTTTAATTTTGAAATCCTGAAACACAGATAAGATATTTTCTAATGTTATATGGTGCTTATATTATAATGCTAACGGTTAAAATGGTGAGTTACATCAATCACATGATGAGTCGATATTTGTGGTAATTAAAATAGCAATATTAAACGTGCTCTGCGCGCACGTGTTCTGCGTGTATACAAAGTGAACACGTGTAAGAAACACTAGTGCTTGCGTAAGTAAGCGTCTGGTCACATTACCATGGCGCGGAGTCGCGAAACGAGAAACGGTGTCTGTTGCGGCGTCGTCCGAGATACGTTGACGACCCATGTTGAGCGGATGCACACAGACAAGGCAACGCCGCAAAACCCTTTAAGGTCCCTTCTCGACTCGTCTATCATTAACATGAGCATGGTTTAAAAGCTTGTTATTTCATCCAACGCAGTCCAAAGTTTGGTAAAGGGGTAACGCGAAAAAGAGAGAACGCATGAACGCTCTGTTGCCATTAGATAATTACGTTACTCAAATATTTCTCAGAAATTGTTTTAGAAAATACGTGTTTTATTATTAATCCTAGAAGGTTTTAGAAAAAACAATTTTGTTATTCAAAATCTCGTTTAATTGTTCACGGTTCTTGTAGATACTCGTATTATTTTCCTTACTTTTTTTAATTTACTAGTAACATTACAGTTTACAAGTAAGTGAAAGATTTTCAGAAAACTCTACAGTATTAATTTTACCGAAATTTGTTTTGATTTCAATAGAAATCTAGATAATATCCACAAGATATAAGTGTTGAAGACATGTGATATCCACCAGTCCGCACCAGGCCCAAGTAGTGGATTACGGCCCATTTCCTCTCCTACAGAGGAGGCCTGAGTCCCAGCATTGGAAACATTATAAGGCTGATGTTTTGCTATGTTGTTACTATATGTGTTTCTAAAATATCTAGAGAAATATGTATAATAATTTCATAATCACGTAAGATCGGTTGTAAAGTATCTCGGGTTGGGTTAGGTTAGGCCCAAAGTTGAAGGCTAATCGCGAAATGGACGACGCATCGCTGAACAAGATGGTGTCGTGTGATCGGTGCATATGCTCAACACAGCTTGCCACCTACCTACTCACGCACGACGCTGCACCGTATACATACCTACTCGACGTGCCGGTTTTTGGCTACATCATGTTGCCAATCAGAAGCCGCTCCGTAGTAATGTGGCCAAGTCCCAAGTAGCACAAAAACGTGAGCTCATAATCTGTTAATTCACGCTTTACATTGTGACACGTAAAAAGAATGTATACCCGATAACATTTTTCGTATCTTCATGTGATCACGGTAACTGCTGTATAACTAACTGCTAATGCTTGTTGCACATCAAATATTTAAAAACTCCCAGATATGGACTTGATTAAGCCGTTAACGGTAATGACAAATCTAATCCAATGAGCACACTGCATTTGAGCAATGCATTGCACACTGCAAACGCCTCGCTGGAATGATTATACCTACATATGTGAGTAAAATTGACCTCTTCTAAAGGTTTACGTTTTTATCTCATAGTTTTAATAGAATACCATATATAGTAGATATTTATCAGTCCGTCTTCTCTTATGACCCATCTGCTTAACCGTTTATTTATGTAGGCCATGAAACAGTTTATTGACGAAAGATCTTGGATATTCACGAGTTTACTGGCGTGATGCATGACGTACAGAAATAACAAGCAGGGTTAGTCATGCAATCCCCTTTTCAATAACTTTTAGTATCGTGTCTGCAACCGATTTCAGGCAAGGATGCAGTTTGACAATAACGTTTTCATGTTTACGTTTCGACAGTATATTTAATCGTATTGTTTGGGCCCGGTAACGTGCCAACGTTATCGTGATGAAAATCAAAAACGTTTCGTCCTAACTTGTGAATATTTAGTACGCTCTGCAGTCAAATGGAGTCGTTAATTACAACGACTGGAGTCTGTACCGCTTCGCCCTCACAGCGATAACTTAACCATAATTAACGTTTATCTTTATCTAACTACCTGGTATAACTTTTAGAATTACAGGATTTTAAATTATGTCACCTAATTAAAAAAGTTTTACTTACTAAACACGTAATTATAAGACCCTGATAATCATCTACTTTGTAAAATACGCCAGGCTTTTTTGGAAAATAACCAAACACGGCATGGCATTATTAATATTGAATCAAAATGTTTGAATGATAATAATCCTTTTTAAATGCTGGGGTTGGGGATGTTTTCTATATAAATGCGTTAGTTAGATAAAAAAAATCCGTATTAGTTACATTATCTCCGTAATCTTCCCTATGAATCATAACACATGTGCTTTTAGTTTAGTGAACAACAATGGTGTCTTCATTCACTTCAACATAGGGCACGCTATAAGGTAGAACTACATTGAGCACACGTGGGCCACGTACGTCGATTTGGGGGCGTCGGTCTGCATACATTTTATATGGCAACTAGACTTGTACATTACATCCACGCCACGCGACGCCACGCGATGAAACTCTACGTACAAATCAGGCGTGGTCCACGTGTGCGTCAGTCTAATGTAGTTCCCGCTATAATCTAACAGATTTCAAGAAAGTACACATCCTTCATTAGTACACATATTATCCTTTGAAGAAAGAAATAGAATTGATATCAGTTTACTGGCGTTATAGAATTGATATAAGTACAGTGCTTGTTAAAGTAAACAGTTCATTTACTTTAGAAATTTTATCTAAATTTATTTACATTTAACTTTGACTTTAAGCCTATATTTCGGGCCTTTTAAAGTACTGTCTAAACCGGTGTTATTATGATTTAGGAAAAAGCTTTCATGTTTTTGTAGAGGTGTGTTGAATCATATCTAGAGCAGAGGCAAAAGCCGTTAAGTCCGTGGTCAGTGAGGGTGATCGGTAGTCATGTGGGTTTGCCAGGTTCTTTACAGTTGGTAGAGGTCGACTGAGCTGGACCTTTGTTTGTGTTGGGATGGACGACGCCGTGACGTCGCCTCCCGGGCCGCGGATCACACTTGCGTGAAGCTGGAATGCAACGCCGTCTCCTCCTGACCAATCTGATTGGCAGGGGTGTAGTATTGCTGGTAAAAAAAAAGATTAAATTCTATTAATTTATTTCAAATTTTATGCACTAATGAAATACTGTACAAAGGCGGACTTAATGCCTTAGATATTTTCTACCAGTCGACCAGTGGTGCAGATACATATAATGGCAGGAGCAACTAAATAGGAGACAAACTGAAAGAAAATAGGTACAATAATAAAAAGAAAGATAAATAAAAAAAAAGATATTAAGAAAAAAAATGAATCTAACCAATCAATAGTGAACCGACTTTTGAAGCTGGATGAAGGTACAGCTCAGTATGGGATTTGCATGAAAAAAAAAAATACAAATTGCCATTTAATCAGTCTATCAATAAACATACCAAACAATGTAAACAGTGAAAATAATATCATAATAGGTAGAAAAGAAAACATGATAGGTATAACAATTTTAAATAAATATATCCTGTCTCTTGTCAAACGCCGTGATAACGATTAAATATCTTCATAAAAAAGTGGTTTGTGATGAAGATACTTTAATTATTATATTAATATTTTACATTTGTTTAATAAAGCCTCAATTATGTACGAGTATTCGTACGTACTTAATATAGCAAATCAAACATTGCATGCATATTTCCTATTCAAATAGGAGACTGTCTTTGAGAAGCGAGAATGTTTATATAAATATAAATCGTAAGTAAAAAGCGCCAGGCAATTAATAGCACTCATATTTATTTATGTGTAGCTTTGTACGAGTCAATTTAATATCTCGTATTGATAAATCGTCAATTTGAGTCGATAAACTCTCATCGTATGATGCTTGTTATCGCAGCGGTAGCACCACTATAAAACGCCACTCACTATACAGACTGTTTTAAATAAAAGTAGACTAGAATACTACATTTCAAATAGGATTAATCGGAGTTTAACACTCCTTCAACCGCTTGCGTCGGATTGGTCCCGAGTATTTTCGCGTCCTATTTGCCAGGGTCGTGTGTTTGCGACATGGTTTTACATCTCGTTTAGCTTTTGAATCCCAGTAGACACAAAATATGACAGAAAATGCTTCATAGTGATCTTGAAATGTTTTATAAAATTTATGTGCATAAGTAATATGAAATGCAATAAAGAATTGAGTATTGAAACAGAACACACGGACACAAAACACAAGAGCACAGAGGTCAGGTGAGCTGACGAGATAGAATAGATGATGAAGATAAATGAGATGATAGGGTTGTGGATGTGCGACCTTGGCGGAATAAAAGTGAGTGTTAGTCGGATATCGACTAAGTATATACGTACGAACGCCGAACGTACGCGTACTAAGTATATAACGTACGAACGCGTTTGAAAGGTTAAATACTTAAATAATACTTACTCCTCCAAAACCTCCGCCGTTCCATCCAAGGCGGTCATTTTCGCGTTGAGTTCCGCGTTGGGATTGGGTCTTGCGTTCTGCGTTGGACGCAAGGCGAGCTTTGGCCCGCAATGCAGCCCGTAGTGGTACGTTAGCCCGTGCCGCCTCCTTGCGTCCATGCTTGCAAAACTCAATCAAAGCAACTCCCAGAGCCAGAGATAAACCTCCCACCAGAACGTAGAACAAGCCAGCTACCTGACTCAGCGTTAACTCGGTTCCTTTAATTTCCTGGAATGTTTAAATAAATGTTTATTTGTTGAAACATCAGTAAAAGATATACAAAACGTTATTAGTAGTGTATATGTTACTCCTGTTGACTGAGAGCTGATATTATTAGCAGTAAACAATATATACAACAGTACATTAGGGGCTTTGCACATGGAGCAACTTAAGTTGAGGCAACAATCAACTTTTAAAAAGTTCCCTGTAGAAAGTTGATAGTTGCGATCTGTGGGCAATTTTATAGCGACACTGGCATTGCCGGGCACAGGGAGAGGGAGGAAGGGTGTGAAATCGCCCGACGTGTTACGATTAAAGGTTGAGGAAACTGGCAACTTTAAAAACCTTTCTCGCTTTGGGTGGAGCGGGCGCGGGTGTCAGATTTTACTGACTAAAACGAGTTCCCATGATTAACGTAGTGTTGCAATCTTTTTATTTCGATATCGAAGGTGGGAAAAAATTTCGGTTATAATAAGAGGTTCTGCTAATCAGATTTAGTAGCTCTCAGGCTTGGGGCCCGGTGCCCTGCCCCACCTAGCCCTTCGGTAGCTACACCAGCATTCCTAAACCGAACTCTTGCTCAATTGATACTAAGGTAAAGCTACTTAACGCAAATGGTTTTACTTTCGCAAGTACGTGAGAAATTCATAATGAAATATAAACCAATGAAAACAAATAAAAAAACATAATTGATATGTATTTTTGTCACAAATTTTATTTCACTTGCAATGTTTGTATGTTTGAGAGCAAATATTGCAAATTAATTTAACATGCATAAAAGGAACGTTTTATATGTGAGGGTGGCGTGCAATGAGTAGCTCGCTGTCCGACCGTCCGGTAACCGTCCGGACTGAGCCCAAGTCCTCAACGGCACGTACTTTTCCAAGCGTGCCTCAAGGAGTTGTCAGCAAACCGTAGTGGCCCAGCAGGGTCGAATCTTGCTGGAGCCAAGGGTCTGCTTCAGAAACGAAGGCTCGGCCCTGGTGTGAAGGCAACGAACGGTTACTAAGTCAGTAAAAGTCTGACACTACTTCCTGCTCCACCCACGGGTAGGAGGTATCATTAGACGATATTCCCCACAAAAAAAATGTGTGGATACAGCGCCCGCATGATCCGAACATGTGGTACATGTTGAAATGTTCCATTCGCGCGCGTTTCGCGTGCGTAAGGTTTACGGAGAGGCGGCGCGTTGTGCGGTCCGTCGTACATTGCCATATGTTTGTGTTTGTGCTGCTGCAATGTACAATGAACGCCTAACGTGCCGCGTCTCCGTAAACACGGCCTAAGGCGTCCAAACTATAGGAATTCTGTTACGTTACATGAAACCTTGTGACAATGAGAACGGCAAATTCATTCATTGCATGTTACATTACAACAGTACCTGGTTTAATCGATTGAGCTGACGTTTTCAATTCACGTGTTCAGATTGAACATGTGAATGTGTGTTTAGTTAGGTAACGCAGCGCTATTTTGAGTACAATATGACGGACACCATTATAGGCATCAGCCTTATAATGTTCCCACTGTTGGGCCACAGGCCTCCTCTCTAGGAGAGGGAATGGGCCATAATCTACCACGCGGACCCAGTGCGGGTTGGTGGATGTCACATGCCTTCGAATGTTTGGTGCTAGGGCATACCGGTTTCCTCACGATGTTTTGCTTCCCCGTTTTGAGAGCAGTGGTGATGAAATAAATTACACAAAGTAATACGCCTGGCTGGGTTTAAAACCGCGACCTACAATTCGTAAGTCGGGGCCGTTACCTCTCGGCCATCACTGCTCTGCCATTATAGGGGTATCAATTGAAAGATAAAACATATCCAATGAAAACAAAAAAATAAAAGAAAATGTATATTTTTTAAAAACAAGCTTTTATTTAAACGCATTAGTAAAAGAGAAAAAAATACTTTAAATTAAATTAAACAAGTTAAGTAAAACATTTTCCTAAGTAAATGAAGAAATTCAAAAAAATAAAAAGAAATTAAACAATCTTGTGACAAGCTTTTCAAGCATCGTATATTATAATGGAATAACTTGACGAATTTGATTTAATTTGAAGTTTCATATTTTATAGCATTTGAATCCACTGTGGAGGTGTAACTGGTATTCTTTGGTATTACAACAGACAGAATCTAGCTCACCAGTGCATTTCATGCCCTTGTATTGGTAGGAAAATTATTCAATGGCATCTCCTGCCCTTGAGCGGAACGGTAGATAGTGTGCAGACTTTTACTGACTAAAAACCCACTTATATTCTTTCGTAGCCTTTCATACCGGGGCCGAATTTTCCTTTCAGAAGTAGACTCTTGGCCCCGGCTTTGACCCTGCTGGGCCCTTACAGTTTGCTGACCTCTCCTTGAGGCGCGCGCGGAACAATACGCGCCGTATTTCATGCCTTAACAATGTAATCAAATTACAAGTAGAACCCTCACTTTAAACCAACTTATACCACACACCAAAAATTTTAACATTTTATTGATTTTATTTATTAGTAAAGTCTATAAAGATTATAGTTGTAAAAAAAATAATGCAGTGTGATTGTAAAAAACTTACTCAATATTTTTGTGCAATTTTATTGATCTAATCAAGTCAATATGCATTTACATGTGTCGTGACCAGACCATAGAAATTGATCACTTCATGATATGGCCAACGAAAACTGGCCAGATAGTTTTAAACGTTAAAGTTTGAAGATATTTCAATCCCTGTTTGGCCTGCTTTCTTTAGACCTTTTATTACCACAGAAATCCTACATCAATGATATGGCCAAACGAGAATTGACATATCATCAAATCTTAACATTTAAACGATCTGGCCAGTTTTAGTTGACCATATCATGAAGTGATCAATTTCTATGGTCTGGACGACATATATATTCATTTGTAGCATGAATGAGAGGAGGGAGGGGATAAATCAGTTTCCCTAGCTAAATCATAACATTGAAAAAAGTTGAATATTATATATATTATATATATGTTACTCACGGGATCAGAGACGTCACATTCGGATTTGGTGAACCATTTACGTACAAGCTTCGGTATCTCACCCTCTTCCTTCAGCGATTGCAAAGCCATATTGACGCCATCCCTATAAAACACTCTCTAATGAAAACACTTTGAAGAGCTTTTAAGAGATTAGGGTAGAATAATTCGCAAACACATTCGCCATAATAATATCGCGCGCACATTTCGCGTAGCAGTAAAAAAAGTCGCGAAAGTCAAAGAAGTAAGCATAAAAATCCTTACCGCAGCTTGGATCCTTTAGGAACGCCGACAGCGAAGTCTTTAAATCCTGTCTGTTGAAGGGTGACGATCATCTCACAAGGTTTATCTTGAGGTGCAGCAGAGCGGTCCATGAGGAATGCAAGCCATCCGTGCTCATCAACAGGCGAATCTTGAGGGTATTCATTATTAGCATTTGGTTTTTCAAGCGTATCCTAAAAAAGAGACAAACATCAAACTCCAAATCAAACAAATTATTTTCTTTCACATAAGCCTACATATACATGCGCACTTATAGAACGTCAGAAGTTAGGGCATTTGTCAAATTGGTCAGTTCCTATGGAGAAGAATCGGTAGGACACTCCATGGTTACTTTTTTTTTTAAATGATTTTTTCTACAATATTTGAACATTATATATAGATATAAAAGGATAATGAAGACTGGTCAATTTTGTACCCAAAAGCACAATAAAAAAGTGGTCCATGAATCCGCGGAATCAACAGTGTTCTCATATTCAAATTATGAAAATAAAAATAAACCTATGGATAAATGGAAAATGTGTGCAATAATAATTAGTAATTAAATTAAGGTGGCTGTGGTTCAAACAATATAAAAATAAACATAGCAAAAAAAAAAAATACAAAAAGAAACAACCAAATATCAATATAAATATATGATGTTAAAACGATATTTCGCTGGTGCTTGAATGGCCAACCGACCAATTTTAGCAAAATTGATATTTTTATTTCAATGTAGATACAGCAACTAATCGCTAGTTTTTATTATTTCTAAATTCAGATATACACCGTTAAATTTTGGTTGTTTTAATCCCACCGAGGATCGATTAGGTACATGAAATACTATAGATTTGTAAAGAATTAAAAAAAAAAATATATTTTTTTAAAACTCGAATTACTATACGCATGTACGAAATTAATTTCTTTAAGTAAACGAGTCAATGACCTTGTAGGTAGTTGTCAGTCGTTGCGTACTAACTACCTAAAGTTCATTGGCCGCGCTCAGCTAACGTTTACAGAAATTAATTTCGTACATGCGTACATCAATTCGAGTTTTTAGAAAAAAAGTACTTTATTTTTTAATTTTGTCTTTGCAAATCGATAGTGTTTTATGTACCGAATCGACCCACCACGGGATTAAAACGACCAAAATTTAACGGTGTATATATATATGAATACTACAAATATCTATTGTGTGAAAGATATTATTAAACTTCTCTTAAAAAAAAATCTCTTGTAAAATTTGCTCACTGGTCGATTGGCCATTCAAGTACAAGGGCGGCCATTATTATAAACATCAACTACATAATAATAAATTGTTGAAAAAAAAAAAATTAAGATCTTAGATCTTTAACAATAGTAAGTAATTAATCAAGCCGTTCTTTCTACATATCATACAAGCTTTAAAGTATTATGTCAACAGAAATAAAGTTACCTCTGGGCACGTCGCTATTTTACTGTATGTCTGGCTGGTTTCCGTAATGCGAGATAGTGTTAGATATGAAGCTAAATTAGCCGTATACGATGATATCACGACCAAAGTGAAAAACCACCAGACGCAACCCACAATTCTTCCGGATACAGACCTAAAATATTTACAGCATTGTCAGTATAGAATGTATGTTTAAAATGATTTAGTAAATAATCTTTTAAACGCATCGGACACTACCTTGATGCGCGGTAGCTAGCAAGATAAAGTTTAATTAGAATTTACGAACTAATTTACTTTTTAATTTAGACAATCAAATATTAAAATATTCACTGACCTGGGGTTAATGTCGCTGCCTTGCTGCATAAAAGAGCCCAGCGAAAACCACATAGAATTCCAAAAGCTAAATTCATTCACCACGGTAGTCTGAAACATTGTGTGCAATTTGTAACAAAAATGTTCATTAAATTATTAGAAATTCAGAAAATTTAATAAATATTTTATCATTATAATATATTATAATAAGAAGTAATATAAAAACATAAAAAATATAAGATATAAGAATTAAAATAAAAAACATTAAAATATAATATATTTATCAGTATAAAATAAGAACATTATCATAAACTCGGATATCTATGATCCCAATTTTGTTAATAGAGTACTTAGAATCATTTTAATAACAAAATGTTCATGTTACATCATAAATATAATCTAATAATGCAAAAAAAAAATACATTAGTATAATTTAAATGACCAAAAAATAGGTCATTTAAATTATACTCCATATATCGTACCACAAACGAATACCATGGATCCAGTACATGATTCTGGATACCCCAGTGGTGGAATTTTTCGTCGGCTTTTTCCTATTTTTTTTTAATGTGTGCTTTTTAAATTGATACTGAACACTGACATTGAACTTTTTTTAACCAACCTCGATGATATTTCCATTTTTTTTTTATTAATAATTATTTTATTAAAAAGTTATAGGGGACGATAAAATTGTTATTCTAATCAATTTTTTAATTTCAGAAGTAATTCATTCCTTTTTTTCATTTAAAATAATAAAACAACGATTTTATAACGTATAAATTAAAAAAATAAAGATTTTTTTTTTTAATAAGGAAAAGCTGATAAAAAATTCCACCACTGGGGGGTCCAAAATGATGATGTCAGATACACCCTGTATAAAATGAAGTCTAAAATCTATAAATTAAGATTAATATTAAATTAACCAAAAATATGTTTAACTTTATATTTTAGGTACCTTTGTAGTTGCGACGTCGGAATGGTCAGAAATTTGTGAATCAGTAAAAGAAACCACTCGCCATTCATATGGAGAAAATCTAGAGACGATGAATAAAACCACACTCACAGCAAACAGACTACAAACAATGGAAAGCTGAAACCAAAGTTTAAATTTATACATATTATGCATTCACGTATAACATCTCTTTCTATAGTGGCGTGATAATTATGACGTTTGAGGGTGTTTTTACTATCATGGATTTGCTCAGCATGCTTATGTCATTTTCATACAAGTATTTATTGTAATGCGGAAAATAAGAACGCGGGACGCGTGGGAGGCGGAGCATGCGTCCCGCATACGTGATGAAACCCACATAATAATAAAACACTCATTCCATGTTTAAATTCTCTATTTGAAGTTAAAAAAATATTTTTAAAAAGAGTTAAAACTAAAAATACTTATAACAATTTAGCACATAAAAATACGTTAAAATTTCTTAATTTTTTATTTTTATGTACATACTTAACAGTGTTAGATTAGTTAAAAATGTTAAAAATGAAATTTCATACCCATATTTCCATTGAGAGCGGTTGAAGGAAACCGAAAATTGCGCTCGTATTATTCACAACATTCTTGTTAGGCTTAAGGTCGAAAGACAGAAAAGGCTTGCTGAAGTCTATTACGGATTCCCGTTCTAATGTTACGGTCAATGGCGCAATAGCTATATCTGCTTCCTGAAATTTAAATAAAGATAGAATAAGTACGCTTACTAAGCTTTTTTGTACGATAACGCTTAACTATAGATAGGAAGTAAGTAAACTAAATAACGTTTATTTCTTCATTAGGTTTTCTGACTGGATTCACATAAAAAATTGCATACAAAGAGTTAGTTTAGATTTATGGACTTATTTTTTTTTGTCTTCTATCTTTAGGTGTAAAATAATTCAATTATTTATTCTAGAGCAGGAGAGAAGCGGGATTTTTTCTGACTAAACGCACACCTATTTCCTTTTTTTACCTTGAGTTCTAAGGCCCCGGGTTTTCCGTTCAGAAGCGAACTCATAGCTTCAGTAGGCACCGGCCCTGCTGGGCCCCTACAGTACAAATTTACTTATCACCTAATCTATTTTTATTACTATTTATTTCGAATTCATTAGCCATGTGAAAGTCGTTAAAGGCTTTTGTAGTTTTTAGCATTAAATGTAATCTATACTCTGCGATTTTGATATTAAATTAAAAAAGAAACATAGAGTACCTAACATGGTAAATTTTTTTTAGAAATATCTAACCGTGATCAGCGGGGTAATTTTGGAATACGTAAGCTATTGCCTGATTTAAATTGTCGAGTACGACAACATATGCTATTGTTTGTCTAACTGTAAAACATATGAAGCAATTGGACTGGCCTGTCGGTCTAGTGGTTAGCCCTGACTGTTATGCTGAACGTCGCGTCGTGGGTTTGACAAATGTTTGTGAGATGAGCACGATCATTTGTTATATCTGGGTGTAATTTATCTATAATATGTGTGTATTTAGAAATATATAAGTATGTTAATTAATCGTTTGTCTAGCATTTATACCACAAGCTCTGTTTAGTTACAAATTATCACACAACGCCATCTAGTCCCACTAGATGGCGTTATGTGATAGTTGTGGAATAATATTAATTATTATTTGATTAATCTTCATAATGGTTTTGGATTATGATAGGATAGTTTGTAAAACTGGCACATAATAAAGTTTATAATCAAAATTATGAGACAGTATATATACTGAGCCACAGACTTCTATTTATATTAGCCAGAGAGAATTCTATTTTATCATCACACGGATAGCAAATTATATGCGGTTTGACACACTACTTTATCTAATGTCATCAGAAACACAATTTATAATGTCGTAAACATGGCGACAAAATCCAACGTGCAGGTGCACCCAAGCGTGAATCCAACAGTAAGTACGACACGTAGAACCGAACTCCAGAAAATAACATAGCTTAGGTGTTATAGATGTACCGCCATTAGATATACGTAGGGTGCGCTGCCATAGATAATGTTGAAACGGAGCTAATCAAAAACTTATGGGCATACTATTTAATAATTTGAAAGACCATAAATCTAAAAAAAAACCGCTGTGAAATGGGTCTCGACTGCTACAATTTATCTTGTATTTAAAATTTTATATAGTTAAGTGCAATCGAGTACAACGACTTTCTTGTTTTAGGGCTTTTTCATGAATACTCAGAAAAGCAGTCGGGCTTTTTAGTTTTTTAAATTACGGTTTTTTATTTTTATTTTTTTAGTTTTATTTTATTACGATATCACTTTCACAGTAATTACGAATCTGACGACACCTCGCAAACTAAAATCCATCGAGCTGTTCAGGCCGCAGAGCGTGCCAAACATTTGAATTTAGCGCCAAAAATCCGCCGTTATGTTTTTTTTTTTATTTTGATATACCCAGTGTCACTCTCACAGTAAATACAAATCTAACGACACCTCTCAAGCTAAAATCCATCGAGCCGTTCAGGCTGCAGAGCGTGCCAAACAATTATACATACATACATACATACATACATACTCTCGAAAAACATGACCCTCCTTCTGGCGCAGTCGGGTAAAAAAAAAACTATAGATGTTTATTATCTATTTTCTATTTCTTGAAATTTATTTGCGTACTTTAATAAGTAGATTTTTTTTTCATTTTCACCTGTAATTTGAAAACTGTGTATAAAAGAAGTTATTTTATAGCATTATTTGGTAAGAGCAGTAGTGTTGTATAATAACTTATTACTGTAATATAATATTATTACAGTCGGAGTGGCTAGTGCGAGCTTGTTTTACGTTAAGGTGTATAGTCCCTTGATCATCTGTCTATAATTAATTTCACACATACTCGCACTGCCGCCTAGTCAGTGAACGAGTATGTGTGCATTTAATTCCGGCCGGCTGCGCCCGGATAGAGTCCGGTTGACTTTTAAATCCATTTTCTTTGCGAAATATTGATTGATTTACATATGCTAAGTACATTCTGAAGAACACTTAACCAGCTATTTTTCTGAGTAAAAATATTTCTAAAGATCCAAGCCGTTTCTAAGGAGTAGGTAAAAATTGGGAAATTGTTAAATATTTTTTTATACAAATGTATTAATCTCACGAAAAAATCATTGATGATGTTGTAAATGAATCCATGATAAACATTTTTTTTTTTCAAATCTATTAACCCAGCCATTACCGAGGCTTCAAAAAGTCACTACTCGGGCGCTAGGGTCTTAACGCCATCGTCATGTTTGTTACGTACGGCTTTCCGATTGGCCCGTTCCAAGCTCTAAACCAATCAGAAATACAAACGCGGTAAACGTTTCGGTAGCATTAACGTAAGACAACTCTCACTTGACGCACTGTTGTCTGTAAATAAAGTCCACAATTTACTGCATTTTTAGAATTATCAGCCTTTTAATGTTCCCACTGTTGGGACTCAGGCCTCCTCGCTAGGAGAGGAAATGGGCTGTAATCCACCACGCGGGCCCAGTGCGGATCAGTGAATGTCACATGTCTTCGAAATTTTGGTTCTAGAACATGCCGGTTTCCTCACGATGTTTTCCTTCACCGTTTTGAGAGCTATGCGATGAAATAAATTACACAAAGTAATACGCGTGCTGGGTTTGAACCCGCGACCTACAACTCGTAAGTCGGGGCCGTTAACACTCGGCCACCACTGCTCTCATCTAATATACCGGTATCCAATTTACTGATTATCACATAAACGCAAACAGATCTGCAATCTAATTGGTTCGGATCTGTTTGTAGTTGCATGTGTTGTTTTGTATAACTTGCTTTTTATTTTAGTTGTTGCAACTCTGGAAAAAGCTAATACCGATACTAAAAGTGACTGCTGTTTTTAAACGAATCCAGTAGTATGAAGTAACAGACGAATAACTGCATAAAGGAGACCGAGGAAAGAGGAATTACGAATAGGTAGACACTTTGTCATTGTTCTCGAATTAAAATTGTCCGACACGTTTGTCGACAGTGCATTTTGGACATTCGTACAACGTACTGTAGTGCTCATAAAAGTAATTTGGACTTGTGAAGTTCAAGTGTACTAAAAAGGAAAATGGATATCCATTGCAATTCAGTTGTTAAAGTACCTTACGTTTTTCAACACATGTGCAATTCTGAAGTTGGTAGTTAGGAACGAACAATTGTCTAGTGGAGAGGATTGCAAAAATTTACAGCTAAAGGCGAAATGGGAACTTTAATGAAAGGTTTTACCTAGTGGATTTAATTAAGTTCAAACGCTATGTAGTTTTATAAATATTTTAATTAAATAAGTAAAAAACTACGAAACTTGTAGATAAGCAATATGATATGATTAATTTTTATTAAACCCAACCTGAAAATCAGAAATGAAATGTAGGCTGGTATCTAAATACATATAAAAGCGAAATACCACTCACTGATTAATCACGAAATCTCAGAAACTATAACACCAACAAACTAAAATTTGTTAGGTAGGTTCCATATAGGGTATAGACATTTGCTAAGAATGGATTTTACGAAACTCCTCCCCTGAGGGGGTAGAACGGGGGTTGGTAATTTATATGGAGAAACCGACATTCACGCTGACGAAGCCGCTGGCAGAAACTAGTTACATATATTAGTTACGTTAAGGCTGTTTTTTAGCACCTATTATTTGATTCACTTAAGGGAATTACATCGCTCAAATCCAAAAAAACACCTAGGTTGATTGAAGTTTATAGATTATTTCTTATGTACGATTACCATATAAAAAATGAAGGGGATACTTAAGGACATTACTAATAAATTTTATTGATTATTGATTTTTTATTGTTGAACATTAATTCCTCGAAAACTCGAAAAATTTTCTCGAAAACGGCTCTATATTTATACATTGAATTTACACCAAAATATATGTTACGACAAATTGAATAACTTGTATTGATTGTTTTTTTTCTAATTTCATTGAATATCGACTCTTCTCTACTAGTGTAGAGGAAAATTTTTCAAGGTCATTGAGCAATGTAATACCCTTAAGTAATAATAACAATATTTCTCAAATACTACACAAAAATATTTAAAAGCAAAAACACCCAAAAACAATTGAAAAAATATTATCTTTGTTAATCCTTTTGGAATATATTTTTGCTAGTGAGGGTAGATGCAGATTTGTTCAGTCTCCTTTGTGTCCGCCCTTCCACATTATCTATCCAAAATCTTTTCTAGCTATAAATTCTGAGTTATAAAGTGAAAATAGTTATTCAAAGGAAGTGATAATTTTTCATTCAACATTTACTTTATTTATTATGGGTAGGCTCCCGTTTGACCACTATTTGATCTGATGGTAAGTGATGATGTGGCCGACGATAGAGCACGCTTGTCTAGAAGTAACCTATTCACTTTTGACTTAAAGACCCCTAGGTTGTAGGTACCAGGAAACACAGATTCCGGGAGGGAATTCTAATTCTCAGCTGTAAGCACAGTGTATGTATTCCTAAAACGCTTTGTACGTATGGATGGGATGCCCATCATGAACCGGTAGCGCAACGCCTTATGTCTAGACTATGTCTAGTCTGATGTTGGAATGGATTTCGCGGAATTAAATAGTGCCATTCCAATGCAAATTCCCCGAATTGCGAATGATAGAAAACCGACAGGCTAGCGACTCAGCGTTGGCACTTTAAGGTGTTCAAAATGTTCGTGTTAATAAATAATAATTTAAAGGACTCATTTCACTGTGTTGACAATTAATATAGAAAATTTTCACCCGATAATATTTTTTTGAAATCTCAGATTAATCGCTATACCTACCTCCAGCACTTATGTTAATCTTATTTTTAGGGTTCCGTACCCGAAAGTTAAAAACGGGACCCTATGTCTGAGATAGCACTGTCCGTCTATCTGTCACCAGGCTGTATCTCATGAAACGTGATAGCTACGTCATCGACTATGACAACAAATACTAAATACTGAGCAAGGGTAGGGTCGGCTTTGCACACTGAGGGTTCAGTAGAAACTAACTTAAATAAATAATTCAATTCCCGAATCGAGTCTCGAAAATTTTTCCACATCGAAGTCGTATTTTAGTGACATAACAACAAATTTTCAGATTTATTCCTGTATTTGTGCTATAAGACTGTGCTTCATACCAAATTTCAGGGTTCTTGGTCAACGGGAAGTTTTTTTTTTTGATAGGTAAAATCATCCAATGACAAATCCCGCCCTTGGGTGGGGCGAGAAATAGTGTCAGACTCTTACTGACTAAAAACCTACCCTTCCATTCATTGCCTTTGTTCCGGGGCCCGTGGTGACATTCTCACATATTCTTTGGCCCCATTAGGCTTCGGCCCTGCTGGACCCCTACAGTTTGCTGACAACTCCTTGAGGCGCGCGGGAACAGTGCGCGCCGTAGACGACTTTTGCTCGGACCGGTCTGTTACCGGACGGACGGACAGCGAGCCCACCGTCCGCGAGCCCACGCCTACGGTGGCCGGAAATCGGGATCAGAATCCCGGCGGCGGCGGCGGCGTGTGTGCCCTTGCCTAATGCGGTCGGCCTCCTCCTTGGCTAGCATTACTGCTTCGCAAAAGGAGGTGACTGCTTGCCACTCCTCCGGAACATGGCTTGAACCAAACCCCGGCGCGAGAGCTCGCCGCCGATCACCCCCAGGAAGACACGGCGATGCTCTTCCCAGGTCAACGGGTAGTGCCTTATGAATTTTGATTTCCTTGAGATTGTTGAAATATACGTTTTTTGTGACATAAACGGCCGTATCTTTTTTCAGTTCATTTTGAAGTTTGATTGTTTCATAGTTTCACGGGACTGCAGACCTGAGTTTTAGTTAGGTTTTTGTTTTAACTTAATACCTCGCCGCATTCCCGAGATAAAGGGTTTTGACAGACAGACAGCCAGAAGGGGCAACAAACAGATCCTATAAGGGTTCCTTCTTTACCTTTTCAGGTACCTAAAAACAGAATAAAATGAATTGTGTAAAAAAAGTTGTATAATGGGTAAGGAAGCTTTAGTACGCAAGTCCGATTCGCACTTACTCGGTATTTTTCTTTTAATACGATAAAAAAATTGATTTGATAAATTGGCTTCTGGTACATTGAGAAAACAGACGGCAATAAGAGCCTTCGGAATAACGCTGTAGGGACATCGGGATTTTAGAAAGATATTTATTGCTCACTGGCTACGAGATAGCGAAACCAACCTATTCTCTGTCGATGGTCCTGAGGGATAAAAACTATTTATAACAATGGAATGAAAATTCGTTATGCAGTTACTAGAATTTAGTTTTAGATTTTTTTTTCTATTTCTTTTACCCTTCAAACTTCGTTTGCCTCGAGTTTAAGAAAATTATACTAAAACTACACTGCGCACACGTGTGCCACGTACGCCAATCTGGGAGCGTCGGTCTACATACATTTTATATGGAAACTAGACTTGTAAAGCTACACTTGATCCACGTCACGCGACGAAATTGTACGTAAAATTAGGCGCACTCGTATCACACGTGTGCGTCTGTCTAATGTAGTTCTACTTTTACACGCCTTTTTGGCGCAATCGATTCAAAAATGTTTGACTAGTTCGCTAAATGATTCTGTAATGTGAAGTCTGGGTCCAGCAGGAGACTATTTTGGCTCACCACAACTTGTTACTCACAATCAATAATTGCATCACTGCTTACCATCAGGTAATAATTAGCATATAGATACAAAAATTAAATTATCAGGTGTGTTAGACAGCTCCTCATATTAAATGGATCTTGCAATGAGTGTCTATGGTCCGAATATTCAAGTCAAGCTAATTAATCAAGGTTTTTCAATTTATAAGGTAAACATTTCAACAAATAGGTTACAAAAACAGCCCCAACACGAGTATTATTGTAACTGGGGCTGCTCCAATTAATTTATACTCAAAATGTTTTTAGAGGACATACATATTTTGTTATTGTTATTATTTTGACGGCTAACTAGGCATGCATGCCCCAAACAGTAATACGTTCTAAGTTTGCAAAAAAGACACGCATTTAAAATTTGGTGCCTATTTGAGCTGATCTATACAACTGAAGTTTAACTTGCATTGTATTGTTTAACTTGCGTTGTATATTTTAACTTGCATTGTATAGTTTAACTTGCATTGTATAGTTTAACTTGCATTGTATAGTTTAACTTGCATTGTATAGTTTAACTTGCACTGTATAGTTCAAAATACTTCATTCTACCTGGTAATTAAATACTTATAGCAACTAAGTCTCTCTGTAGCCACGCATCCAACTCCAAAATCAAATGGAGGCTTAGTGAATTTGATATTACATTGCAGATTACTCCAATCTACTGACTAGACTGCTGACTTTCTAGAATTGCTATAATTTATGTTGTATTTAAAATATTATATGGTTAAGTGCAATCGGGTACAACGAATTTCTTGTTCAGGGCATTTTCTACTCTGAAAAGCAGTCGGGTTTTTTAGTTTTTTAAATTACCGTTTTTTTTGTTTTTTTTTTTTTTTTATTACGATATCACTTTCACAGTAATTAAAAATCTAACGACACCTCTTAAGCTAAAATCCATCGACCCGTTCAGGCTGCAGAGCGTGCCAAACAATTATACATACAGACATACATACTCTCGAAAAACATAACCCTCCTTCTGGCGCAGTCGGGTAATGACTAAAAATAGTTTTATCCATACAAACTTAGAACTGTTCCATCCCCTTACGAGCTCTTGAGGACGGAATCTTGGGATATTCTCTCTTAGTGCTTTTTTATGGTAGGTAAAATCATCCTATGAGAGATCCCGCCCTTAGGCGGAGCGGGAAATAGGGTCAGACTCTTACTGACTAAAAACCTATCTCGTTCCTTCGTTGCCTGTCGTGCCGGGGCCGGGCCCTCCTTTCAGAAACTGACCCATGACCCAAGCAGGCTTCGACCCTCTACGGGGCAGGCTGGGTCTCTACGGTTCTCTCATAGTGCTCACCTACGTCATAAAAAGATACCTTTTTTTTATTAGCCTGTTCTGTCCCACTCCTGGGCAAAGGCCTCCTTCCACGCGAGCCTGCGCTTCCTCTTGCCAGTTCTGGAGAAATCCGTCTAGCTCATCGCGCCATCTCCTTCGCGGTCTGCCGCGACCCCGTCGCACTGTCTTAGGGCACCAATTTTGTACTATTTTTGCCCACAGTTTGTCGGGCATGCGGCAAACGTGTCCTGCCCAGTCCCATTTCAGTTGGGCAGCCTTTTGAGCCACATCAGCTATTTTGGTTTTGGAGCGCAGCGTAGTGTTTCGAACTCGATCCATTAATTTAACACCAAGTATACTGCGCTCCATTGCTCGTTGGCAAACCTTGAGTTTGGACTTTTGGATATTAGTCAAAGACCAAATCTGTGCGCCATAGGTCAACACAGGGAGAATACACATGTTCATGAGAAAAGATACCTAATGCAAAATTTTAAGTTCGTGGTCCTAGTAGTTTCGGTTGTGCGTTAATATCTCAGTCAGTCAGTCTCTTTTAAATATATGTATAAGATCTATAAATTATCGGTTAACATGCAGTTATATAAGTCATATTATGTAAATATCAACAAAATGTTTAATGCTTAAGCTGATCCCAAGACAATCAATGGCAGAAAGCGTTGAAATTAATTCTTCAATTACAATTCCATGCTGTCGAAAAATTTTCCAATAATCCGTTCATCTGATCGGTTTTACAGAAATGTATTACAAATAAATTTAAAGAAATTATTATGTTTCGTCACCAAGCTTTAAGCAATGTTTTGATAAGTATAATAATAATACTCGTATTCCGCAACACACAACGCCATCTAATCGCAAACTAAGCAGAGCTATGCGTATTATACAAGTGATAAACATACTTATTTGTTTCCAAATACATAAATATTTTAGATAAAAATACACCCAGACGTGGAACAAATGTTCGTGCTAATGACACAAACATTTGTCTTGAGTGGGAATTGAGCCCTCCGGCATAGCAGTCAGGGCTACTAACCACTAGAACAACAAGCCAGTCAAAAGTATACATGTATACATCGTATAATTTTGATCGTTTTAATCCCGTTAAGGGTCGATCTGATACATGAAACACAATGAAACATTATCGATTGTAAAAGATAAAATTAAGAAATAAAGTACTTTTGTTCTAAAACTCGAATTTGTAGGTAATTGTCGGTTGTTGCGTACTAACCACCTACAGGTCAAGAGTCTCGCTCAGCTGACGTTTACTTGAAGAAATTAATTTTGTACCTGCGTAAATTAATTCTAGTTAAAAAAAAGTACTTTATTTTTTAATTTTCTCTTTACAAATCGATAGTGTTTCATGTACTGAATCGACCTTCCACGGGAATAACTCACTATGAAAATTTTTCGGTGTATATAGTCATAAAATATGTACGTTTCATTTCCGTTATTGTGTAGCTCAAAAATCGTATTGAATTTACTAAATACCTTTGTTAAATGAGTTTTGAATTCAAGCTACGGCAAAATAAATCCGGTACACTCACTCAGGTGTGTCGCCAGGAAATTTAATTTTGTTATACCTATTTATAGGATTGCTGGCAGAAATTTTCCTGAACTATTATATACCAACAAGTAGATATACAATTAAGTCCGCAAGCTCTTGATTATATTGTCAATTTTAATTAACGAAACTTTGATAGCTCTGTTACTACTGTAGAGGGCCTAGCCAAGTTATGACAATTTCGTGTCGAATCTCTTTCTACAATCGGTAACGCTTTAGTGTGTAAGCGATTTTAGAAAATGATTATTTGGTAGCCATGTTGACGCGCCAGAATCGATCGCTCATTCTACAAAAAGCGTAACTTGACTACCATCTAGACGATAAAACCACAGGAAGCGATAAACATTGTAGAAACGATTACATTTCATTTTATCATTTTAAACTATGTAGCTACATCAGACACATTATTGTAGTCTCATTAAGGTAGCTCTTCCCCACGTACGCGTATCGTCAACGTCGAGCATGGTTGAAAAGCTTATTTCTCCATCTAAATCAATCTAACGCGATGTTTGACCAACAACGCAAAAAAAAGAAAAATAATGCCTGGAAATTCGGTTGGCATTCGGTGATTCCGTGATTTAATTGAATATTTCACAAAACTTGTTCTACGAATTACGTGTTTTTTAAAACTCTTAATTTTTATTTGAGAAAAAATATTATCATTTAGATTTTTTAGAATCTTGCTTAAATGCGCAAGGTTTTTATAGAAGTACTTTTTTTATATTTTTGATATATGAGCACATTATGAAGGGCCAAAGTTCACGTAAAATAGCAGATTTTCAGAGGTATTTACTGTATTAGTTTTAGACAATTTTACGTTTAGATTTTTATAGAAGCCTATATCTGGAGAAAGATGTATATATATATATATATCATAATCACCTACAAGTTGTATGAAAATGTACCTCGGGTTGGCCGCTCTTAAAATGCTTTCCGTAGTTTTTGCGTAAAAGAGTAACAAACATCCATAAAAACAAATTACGCATTAATGATATTAGTACGATTAAGTAATTAAAACTATCGTATTTTTGTCCGACATCGATTTCGCGTCCGCAATAACATTCAAGCAGACGAAGCTCCGGCAGAAACTAGTACTTAATAATTCTGTTAAATCTATATAAATATAAATCCACTCACAGATTAATCACAAAATCTCAGAAACTATAATACCCACAAACTTAAAATTTGGCCGATATGATAAGATCTACCTGCCAAATTTTCACAATGCTGACGTCCGCTAAGAACGGATTTTACGAAACTTCATCCTTAAAAGAGTAAAACAGGGTTGGAAGTTTTTATAGAGAAACCGACTTTCACGCAGGCTAGTAATATATATATATAAATACCTTTCTTATAAGCTCTCCAACTATGCCGTCCCATCCGCCAATGAGTTTTGGATTCTCATTTCCATATTTTCCATCTCTGACTAATTTTATTTCATCTGAAATAAAATAAATATTTTAATTTCTATCTTATCGGTGAAATTCACAAGATTGCTAACGTAGTACTACCTGAGTTGAATTGACTACGCACTTAAAATGCATACTAAACAAAAATTTATTTGAATTTGTCAATCTGCTCGTTTAAAATATACTTCATCTGTTTAGGTAGTTAACTAAATGTAAACAATTTTCACGTGTATTAAATCTAAAAATTGTCTAAAAATGTTTACAATTAGCTATTTATCTAAAACAATTTTAGGTAATTAACTAAATTTAAATAATCTTTGTATGTCTTCTACACGATTTTTTAAAGATATATTATATTATTAAAATGCGATCTAAAATAGTTCCAGGACTTTAATTACTAGGTTCAATACCAATTGAACATGATCTAAATTTAGTTTTCGGGACGACTACTAGGTTTAATATCAATCAAACGCGATCTAAATGTCTTTCCGGGACTATCATTAGATTTAAAAGGCAAACCTAGCAATGCCCCGGAACTATTTTAGATTGCGTTTTGGAATAAGGCGGCTTAAGTTTATTTAGTTAATACCGCTGAATGTGGAGCATTTTTTAATTATTTCCAAAGGTTTCCTACGCTATATAAAGTTGTTTTCTTTTTTTTAATCTACCCGTTGAAACCAATTTGAAATGGTTTCAATCTATAATTTCCAACATAAATTCCGATGTAAATATGTATTTACAGTATAGCATAGCTTATGTCTCACCGCTCATGAATATTTATTCTAATATACTCGTACAACATTATTTTTAGTATATGCAAAACCTGAATATAGTTTTTTCAGAATCAGTAACTGAATCGATTCCAATAATTTTAACACCATTTTATATTTTTCCCCAAAAGTCTTTAAAAAAGTCAAAAGTTGGACATCATCGAGTCTAAGTAGAATACAGGTCACAGCAGGTCATAGCGGGCATTTCGAGCCAGCGCACAGCTGCGTACGGGAGCAAAACAACCCCTCAGTCACCCGAATGGCCCGGTGACCATGTGTATGTGAGAACAATCAGGTAACATAACAAGCTTATAACTTTGTGATTGTTCATGATACAGTTATGAAATTTTGTGAATAGATTCTTTGCATAAAAATACTAGTGCTGTGTTTCGGTTTTCGCAAATACAGTAAGTAAGGTTGTATAAAAATCACGTGTTACAGTGTTTGTTATCGAACTCCTTTAGCTGTTCTTCTATATAAATTATCAAAAAAAAATAGGGGTTGGTTGTAGGTAAAAATAACCTACAATCAATTCCAAAAACATACAAAAAAAAACATAAAAATCGATCAAGCTGTTTAGGAGGAGTTAGGTGACAAACACACGCACAGAAGAATCATAAATCTAAAGATAACACTGGTATTTACGCTGTCAATTTCATGAAAAGGTAATGCGAAGTTATGATAGCGCGATATCTCACTCACAGTTGATTTCCAGCTTATCGGATATCATTTTGGCGAGGTCTGCACAAAATCCTTTGTATGGTTCGTTAGCATCAAATTCGGGGTCTTCAGGATCTTCACGTATTATGTACGGGGGTTCTTCGATGGTGGTTACTATGTAAGTTTTATTCCGGTCGTAGGACCCTGGGGTGGTTAGCGGAGCCAGCCTAGGGGTGACAGGGATGAGTCCCTTGTTGTCGTACCAAGTCGCCACCTGTTTATTTAGGATAGTTAGCTATACCGAAATGTTGAAGGAATAAAACCTTGAGACGACAAAAATAGATTCCTAATAATATGACATCTGAATTACTTGGAGCGTCGGATAAACACGATATAGATATTTGACTTTCTGAAATAGATGTAATATTATGCAAATTGCCAATTTAGATTATGCCAGGTTCTTATATGTATGTATAGGTTTTTATTTATTTTATTTATTATGTTTAAATAGTGTGTACACATATATAGGTTGACTGGTGGCGAAGAAATCTGCTGGTCAGTACATTTGTGTTTGCCTAACTAGTCAAAATGTACTGAACTTGACTGATTTTTTTCGCGATTTCAGGTTTGGTCCCATAAAAAAAGTTGTTTGTTATCATTACTACAATCACGCGTTTAAGTATATGTTACTAATTAATTACCAGTCACCCTATATATTTATTTTTAAGTAAGATTTAATGATTTGTATGATTAAAAAGAACAAGAAAAATAAATCGATTATTTGTGACTCGCACAGGACAAACAATACTTAATCTTAAAATTTAATTTTATTTTGCATGTTAAGTTTTATTGTGCATGATTGTATAGTTAACCTCAAATATAAAGTTTCTCATCCACTATTTTTTTTTGTTTGCTGTTAGAAAACCCAATTGTGGGTTAAACTCGCCTATCTAGATCAAGTAGTCCTATTTTTATTGTTAGATAAAATTGTATGTACAATAAAAATTGTCTCAGTTTTAACGTAGGCTGGTTGTTAGACTTGAAACGTGAATTTGGAAAATAAAACTGATTTTCTAAAATACAAGACTGCGCCCTTAATATGGTCAGTAAGAGTCTGACACTACTTCCCGCTCCGCCCAAGGGCGGGATTTGTCATTGGATGATTTTACCTACCATAAAAAAAAACATGTTGTAATGTCAGGCGTGCAAGCGATAAGGAGGGGTGGAGCTATACAACCTGTAAAGCTCCATCTCTTTAAGGGCGAGTTCAAATTAGCCGTGAAGTGCCGCGACGGTTTAGCGTGGTTGCAGCGCGGCAGTCGCACATTTTTATTTGTATGTGATAACAAAGCAGCGCGGTGGCAGCGCTGCAACCGCGGCTAATTTGAAGGCGCCCCGTTCAGTTTAGGTCGTCAAATGGATCGCGTTAACAGCAGTTACTACAATTTCTATCAGTTAAATTTAAAAATTAAAGCATATATTCTTCTTCTTCTTCCTGCCTTTATCCCATATTACTTGGGGTTGGCGCAAAAATAAAAGCATATATTACTGAACTCAAATATTTATTATATTAACAATATTAATATAAATATTATAGTTATTTTGCTTGAAACCTTTGTTTAGCATAACGGTTTTTTTGTATCGTGTTTCGATAATGACTAAATCTATTGCATCTTTTTTTATGTGGGAAAATCATCCAATGACATCTCCCGCTCTCGGGTGGACCGTGAGGGTGTGTCAGACTTTTACTGACTGAAAACATGTTCCTTCGTGGCCTTTCATACTAGGGCCGAGTTTTCCTTTCAGAAGCAAACATTTGGCTCCATTAGGTTTCGATCCTGTTGGACTCCTATGGTTTGCTAATATCTTGAGGTGCGAATGGAAACAGTACGCGCCGTCGACGACTAAGAATTTGTTCCATCAAATTATATTTCATCTTTTACGTTTAGATCTATTAACTTAAGTTGTGCACTTTGGTCAGAATGACATAGCACTTAACTACTTTATAGCACATTTGGAAACAAATCTAGTCATATTATACACCGTTAAATCTTGATCGTTTTAAACCCGTGGAGGGTTGATTCGGTACATGAAACTATCGATTTATAAAGAGGAAATTAAAAACAAAGTACTTTTTTTTAATTCGCATTAATTTACGCATGCACCAAATTAAAACATCAGTTGAGCGAGGCCAATCAACTGTAGGTAGTTAGTATACAATGATCGACAAATACCTACAAGGTCATTGACCCGTTTACTTAAAGAAATTAATTTCGTACATGCGTATTTTAATTTGACTTTTAAGAAAAAAGTACTTTATTTATTAATTCTATCTTTACAAATCGATAGTGTTGCATGTACCAGATCGATCCTCCACGGGATTAAAACGACCATAATTTAACGGTGTATACTATACAACAACCAACTTATGAAAACAGTAATTTTTTAGCTTTGTAGCTTTAACAAAATAAGCGGTTAATGTTATTGTTACTAAAATAAGTGTTTTGTTTAGTTAGTAACATACGTAGTATGTAAAATATTAAATTACTCTTCTGTTTTTAATCCAGAAAAAAAAATGACCATCGTGACATAATTTCCTATTGTAATTTTATTTTTGGTTTACAATAAAATAGTACATTATGATACAAGTGTGTAATGTTAGTGGTTACCGTTGAGGCGGTATTAAGACCCGAGCCATGGCGAGGGTCTTAAGAGAGCCAAGAACGGTAACCATACATTACTCACGTCTATCATACGACGTTTTTCAATACACTTGTGAAGAAAAATAATTTAGCTAACCATTATCACAACAGCAAAACTAGTAAAATTTTTCATAATATGGCGGTAAAAAATTAAATCTGTTTTCATAGGCGAGCATCTATTTTTTTTAATTTATCCATAGCATATAGTCTTTTGATCAAATTGCCGAGTCGTTGTTTGTTTTCTTGCGTGAAAAGTTTCTACGATAATGTCATTTTTAGTGACAATACGGATATAACATTTTCTAATGTTTTTGTATTATTTGATTTTATTTAATTATAAATACAGCCAATGAACTTCACTCGAAAAAATCACACCAAAAACCGCGCGCATCGCGGCCATAGACCACAAAGAAAAAACAATTTTTATTTGAACGAACGATTTATATATTAAATGGTTTTGTTATTAAATAAATCTTTTTTACAGGTTAAAGTGGTTGAAATTGCATGAAATAAGTAATAAGACACTAATTTATATTATTGAACGAACGCAATAACCTAATAAACAAATATGTTTTTTTTTCGTATTCAAAATTTGATTTGCAAACAAAGAGGTTGAACAAAAAGGTTATAGCTAAATTACAGCACTAGTGCGTAATGGTAATCAAAATGTCACAGTTTGGTAACAGGTGCCATTATATACCTAAGTGTAGTGCAATAAGAGCCACTTTCTGAGCAAGTGTATTGAAAAGAATATTATATTTAAGAACAGTCGTCATCAGAATTAGTATTTTTTTAATTAAGTTATATCCAAATTAGTATTGTTGTGCTTATGCTCAAGAAGAATTAATATCTTACCTTTACAATATCACCATCGACGGTCAATTCCATGATTTGTAGTGTGAAGTTCTTGCGATGTCCTAATTCATTGAATCTTATAGTGCCTGTTATTCCATCAACCTCCGTCTAAAACAAAATATAGAAATCTCTTGTGTTTCAATTTAAAATCATCAATTTAACTTTTTACAAAGCTCAATGTGCAAATGGCAATTCGCACAGCACAACTTTACGGAAGTTGAAAAAATCAAAGGATCCATATTTCCCGCGTGGATGAGAATCGGGGCAGCTAGCAAGGGGGTCAATTACGCATCACCCAACGAAAGCTAATTAATCGTCAGGACCTTCGAACCTTCAGCCACGCACATCCGATATAAAAGACGACGGGACCCATATTCAGCACCTGTGTTCTTATAATGCCGCTCAATTAAAATTTGGTGCCAACATTATTGCGTGCTCGACCTAACACAATCGAGCTCGTATTTATTAGACACCTAAAACATATAATG